>APFE030756755.1:148795-188293 GCA_000404065.3 Pinus taeda
TATCGTACCCAAAGATTGTAGCCATTGGACTCCTAGTACAACATCAACACCACCCATTGGAATGGAAAGCATTGGACTATTCAAAACATATTCTCCCATGGATAGCTTGATATTATGGCACTTTCCAGAGAAATTTATGGTTATTCCATTTGCAAACATCACTTAACACTCTGGTGCTAGATATAGGAAGTGATTAAATTCCTTCGCTATCTTACAATGAATAAAATTATGGGTATTGCCCGAATCAATCAACGCTATTACTTTTTTCTTCTTGATATGTCATTCTATCTTGGTAGTTGTAGCAATGGTTATTCATGCCAATGCATTATAAGATATGGTCAGATTCATTTCTTCTTTCTCTAGGCTTTTTTCTTGGTGTGTATCCTCTTCTATTGATGTTTCTTGTTCCTTTTCTTCTTCCTCTTCACAGTCTATGTAAAATAATTTCTTCTCAACAAACTTATGACCTTTACTGTAGCTGCTATCACATTAGCTGTAACAAAGCCCTATACATTAGTTGTAACAAAGCCCTATTGCTCTTTTTTCTTCTAATTGTTGTGGTGTCAACCTTGAAGGTTGTGGAAGACTAGGAGCAACAACACTTCCATCTTTATAGTTGTGATTGGTAGGCTTCCTTGTTGCCATAATTTTTCTTTCAATTTTTCTTTCCAGCCTGATTGCCTTCTCTAATGAATCAGGTTCACAAAGGTGAACCTCATGTTGGATGCTATATTTTAATGTCGCTATGAACACATCAATCCTATGCTCCTCCGGAATATCTTTTACTCTTATATTCAATTTTTGGAAGTCCTCAATGTGCTCCACCATTGAACCTTTTTGTTTGAGATTTATCAATTGGCTAAAAAAGGTGTTTCTTTTTGTATACTCATAATGTGATGTCATTTCTTCCATAAAAATTTCCCAAGTGACAATTTGTTTATGAGAGAAAATCCATCGGTACCATACAAACTGATTGGGTTCCAAATATAAAGTCGCAATGCGTACCTTTTGTGTGTTTTTCACATTATGGAGATCAAAATATTGCTCCATTTGTATTATCCATGTTACGATACCCTTGCCATCAAAGTTCCTCATATCGATCTTTGGAACATAGTGGGTCTTCAATCCAGCATTAGAGTCTATGAAATCATGACTAACATTTCTTTTGTTCTCATCATGGGTTTCCTCTACTACCTTTTCACCATTAGGAAGCATTTCTTGTAGCAAATTTGCCAAACCTCCTTTCAAACCTTCCATGTCTTTCTTCAAATATTCAATGTTTACTTCTAAAACATCCATCTTAGCTTCCACGCCATTATTTAAACCATCCATCTTAGCTTCCGTGCCTTTCTTTAAACCATCCATCTTAGCTTCTGCTACTTTTTGTGAGAGTGAAATTTGTTGCACTTGGTCTCGTAATTTTGATATATCATGTTGTGTTTCTTCCTCTTCTTCATGAGTCATGCTAGAGCTTTCAGGTTGCTTACTAGGTGTTTCCATTTTATTTCTTCTGGTCATCAATTAATGATAATTATGCTTCACTATGTCCTTTGAATTCCTTCAAACTAATTTTTCAAACCAAACTTATGCAAAATTTTAAAAAGACTACACACTTTTTTTGGCTTTGTAGGAACTTGATATTGAATCTGTTGTATCTCTGTAATTTCAGATCTCCAAGGTCTGAAATTTCATCCTATAGTATCCCTATGAGTCCTTGTTCCAACCCCACAAGTCTGATCAAGATTGAATTCTCCAAGAAAGGGTTATTCCAAATCTCTCAAGATGATCTGATTATAGACTAGTTTAGTAGACCAAACTTGTACAAAGTGCCATGTGTCACTATTTCGACCTTCGTACCTAAAACCAATACAAAGAAAACTACAACCATCCTCTTTCTATACCTTTTTACGAAATTTTAATCTAATGCTTAGAGAGAAAGTTATGACGATTTTCCCCAGGTCACTTGTTTGAGATATGGTTCGGGAGCCT
This sequence comes from Pinus taeda, assembly GCA_000404065.3. Classification (NCBI taxonomy): domain Eukaryota; kingdom Viridiplantae; phylum Streptophyta; class Pinopsida; order Pinales; family Pinaceae; genus Pinus; species Pinus taeda. The sequence goes on from APFE030756755.1 coordinate 150,785, forward strand.
GCAAAACCCTAACTTCCTTGGATCATATCTCCGTAAATATAGCTAGGAAAGATCTAAAATTTGTACTCGAGCTTCATCAATATTATAGCTCAAACGGGTTTTAATTTTATCTTTTGAAACATCATAGAAAAAGAGTTATAGCAAAAATTCCACGATGACGTGTTTGAAGCAACGATACCCTAGAATCCAAAGCTTTGATACCAATTGTTATGCAACTAGCTCACAAAATAGAAGAAAAGGTATATCAACGACTTCAAAATCAACCTCTTCGAGGGGGAAACCTCCTTTACATTACACAAATGAACAATTTTCCAATGATACAAATGATAAGACCTCCTTTCAATATATAGGAGTCTAAGGGGTCACAATATAGTCAAATCTGACATAACAATAATAATGTAAGGGCACAACAATAACAATAGTGGGCTTATATGGGGCACAATAATAAAAATATGGGGACAACATGGGCACAACAATAACAATAATGGGATACAATGACAATAATAATAAGGTAATACACTAGGATTATAGGGACCTAACATTCGTGCATGTGGTTGGAGGTCTATAATTGCACCCAAGCCTTGTCATGCATGTGATTGGGAATCTAGGTCAGTGAAAAGAGCTCCCAACTCAGTGTTTGGTCACCTAGAGTGGTCCTCTGGCCTTTGAGTGTCCTGTAGCCCTAAGGGATGATGTGAGTTGTTAGTTTATGGTCAGTTTGTAGGCCCCACTTCCTTAAATGGAATTGGGAGGTCGGGTCATATCATAATAACTTTTCGTCTCATATTTACCCTGGAAGGCTAGTGAAATTGGGTAAATGTGGGAGGGGAGGTTATAGATTAAATGATTATAAAATTGACAATACAGAGGTACTCCAATGGGTGAGTAGAATATGTCTTTGTATTCTTCCATGACCATGTCCACTTTCTTCAATTGTGTGGATATGCCCTATGTGGTGGCCATGGATGTGCTTGTGATCTTCTACTCACTTTGAGAGTGAATCGAGAATAAGACAAATTTCCCGGTTTGGAATATGACCATTCAACATTGCTTAGCAGGGACTAAAGAAATGGCAATAGGCAGAGCTACCTCTTGTATCCTATATAGTTGTTTACCCATAGTAACAATAACAATGCAAGGTTTTGAATCATATACAACATTACGCTTCCACAAGTATGGTTGGCATAAAATATTATCACAACTTCAAGGGGGGAATATCACACAATACCTCTTCCTTGAAGGGCTTGATGTTGTAGGGTAGGCGACATTGTTGGTTGATGCATAGACCTTGACCTTGGCAGAGCCACTTGATGGTGTATGGTTGTGGGTGTGTTGATGTTGGAAGGTATAACCACTTGAAAACCTTTGCTGATGTGAGCTTCTTTTGAATTCATCTATTGAAAATGAAGTGCAATAGAGCACCCTTCAACCACATCTGTGAGTAAAAAAGGCACTCACTTTCCTCTGGTTCTTTGGGTTCACTTGGCTAGACCTTGGTGGTAGCATCAATGGCAGTAGGTTTTGCATCAATTATTCACTTCACCTTGTCTAGATTTGATTCATAGTTGGAACCTACATCTTACTTTGGGACTTTCAACTCAACCACCAATGACTGCTTTAAGTGACATCATTGGTGTTATGGCAAGGGCTCTTATGGAACTTGCACCACTTTACCCTATATTTCTTCGTCTTCCCATTGCCCTTCTTTGTTTGTGGCTTATATGGGTTTTCCTAGGGTGGTCCATCCTGGCTTTGTCCTTTGTTTTATGGGTTGGGGTTTCCTTTTCGTTGTTTCTTTTGTGAGGAATTCACAGATCCAAACTCTCACTTCTTTAGTTTAAATTTCTGCTTGATTTTGACAGCATATTGATATGTCGTTCCCAGTGAGGAGATGTAGAGAAAGTCCATTTCTATTTGGATATATCTATGCAAATTTCCACGATACTTGAGTACTAGATGTTGCTTAGAGTCTTTGATACCTAATGTGGTGTGCAAGGTATGTAATATATTTGTGAACTATGGCACTGCTTGGTCCCTCTCTTGACATAATGTGGTCCATCCCGTGTACTAGTCATAATAACTTCCAATAAGGTAATATTTCTCCTTAATAACATCCTTGAATGAGCCCCAAGTGGGTACAATTGGAAAAATTGTGAATTCCTCTGTGGCATTTTGCACACAGTAAGTATCCCACAAATCCTTGACATGGGGGACACCCTTAAGTAACGCAAATGTTATATTTTCTTTATAAGAAGAATTTTGGACAGAAAATACCCTTCTAGTAGATTTAACCATTTGTTTAAATCATATGCATCTATTTGATCTTCAAATGCAAGAATAACAAAACTAACTTGTACCTTGAATGGGGCAACACCTCCAAAATGATCGCTTGATGAAGATACCTCACGTGTTGGTAGTCGTCGAAGGATCTGTGTAAAATTATCCATCATCTTATTTATTTGCCACATGAGGGCTTCCTTGAGAAAAAATTTGATAGGATCACCTGCTCCCTCATATTTCTTTTCTTCTACCATGGGAGGTCATCGGGGTCGGCGAGGATGGTCTTGCAAAGGTTCAAGTAGTTCAAGTCCCAAATCCCTATACCATAACCTCGTTGGAGACTTGCACAAAGAAGTAAATAAAGAGAAAAATACTTTGATACATTGATCCATATTTATGAAGGGAATGAAATGAAATACATATTTATAACAAAAACATAGAGAAACAGTAAAACTTGACTTCAATTAATAAATGGAATGTGATAAAACTATAAAAATGTATAATGAAACAAAGTCACTCAAATGGTGGTAGTTTATCTTTGAGAAGAGGTGTGATGGCTATGTGCATTCACCAGAGTGTATTACAATGAGGTCGAAAAACCATTTTAAACACAAAGCAAGAATGAGGAAACCCCTAATATCCAAAAACCTAACCATAGGAGATGAAACACTAAAATGTTTGTGGCCCTAATGGGGTTAATTAGTGGTCATAACTTTTGCATATAATCTCTATTTGGCATGCTCGATAGCAATTTGGAAATGTATAGCTGAGAAGTACACGATTTGAATGGGTGCATGCTAGAGCATATGACTATTTCTTGGGCCCTTGCCACATCAAAAAACATTGTTTAGGGCCTCAAAACAACTGTGGAAGCTCATGACCTAAAAAACTGTAGAGAAACTGCCAAGATAGAGAATTGTTCTTTGAGCGTGTAATAGGTGGGTTGAGCCAGTGAAATATATGGGTGGTCACCAATATCCACCTGGATCATTAACACCAACAATCAATGGTACAACCCTTGAAAATAGTATGCACTTTGGTAGTTGGTGTGCTAACTTGATAAATAAGATATCTATGTGAAGAAAATATATTTTTTCATAAGGAAGACCGATCATATAGTTTTGGTGATGATACCTTGCTTTACACAAAAATATCCAAGCTTGATAGAGTGTTCACAATCTCAAGGTTACAATAACACCGATACATTCACTTAAGTATGAAAAAAATGCCAAATCAACAAAGGTTACAATAATTACAAAAGAAATGTTCCATTGCTTGTAGTACTTATACTGATGAATGTAGAGTGAAACTCCCACCAACATGCACATGAATACAAAATTTTAAACCCTTTTTTCTTTGTAACCACAATGGAATTTGTATTCATTCAAAAAGTGTTGTAGTTGAGACATACAATGAGTATATAGGGTTACTTCTTAGGTTATTCAATAGGATAATACATTTTTTAGTGACGTATATGTTCTAGGTTAGCCTACAAGTGGCCTATTTCATATACACACCTAAAATATATGTTACTTACAAATACATTACATTAATGATGAATAATTGCACTGCCCTCATCTTCTTTCCCTTCATTACATCAAGGGGAACTATATCCTTCAATTTCCATAGGTTCCCTTAGTGGGTGTATTGTCTCTTCTTCTTATGCCGAACTTGATAGGAATTCCCTGTTTCCTTGTTATTGGAGGCCACTGTTAGTGCTTCCATGTATTGGTTGAGAGTGAGATTATTTCATTGGCTGCACTCAAACTCAATAAAAAATAACCTCTATGTGCACAAGTATGTGATGACATGAGCATTCTAACTAACACAAACATGTTCAATCTTTGAAACCTTAATTGACACTATTAAAATGGCATTCATGTTGTCTTAAAATAACTCTTCATGATGGCACAAGGCTCTGCACTTCTCATGAGTGTTAGATTTGTCCATTATGCTAAATTATACATAAGAGGAATCCTATAAAGGGTACCAAGGGAGGACACCAAATACTCTACTTACATCAACACTCTGAATGGAAATAGAGATAAATATGATTTTAAGCTCTAAAGGAGAAGTCCCAAGAGTAAATATACCTTGCATGATGAACATAGTTTCATTTAAGTTGACCCATACTAGGAGCAAATTCATGCCACCATTATATATTCACAAAGCTAGACTATTATGCTAACACACAACCTCATAATACTAAATCGAGAGTCAACACACCAATCTCTTACAAACTTTCTAAAGTCGCATATGATACCATATCTAGAAACAATTATAATTTGTGAGGATAATGATTTAGGATAAATGCAAAGCCAAATATCAAATGAAATGCAATTGAAAGAAAAAAACTAAAATCCATAAGGGTCCAACACCTAGATTGACAAAGATATTTTGTATAGGATCCCCTATGTTGGCTAAAGAATCATGCCACAAAATCCACCACCCAAATTCCTTGATTTCTTTAGAAACTAGAGAGAAGGCAAAAGAAAAAGGAACCAATAGAGAGTTGGAAGTGAAACAAACTAGGGATACGTACTAGAGATTGCTTAACCCACTTTCCCTTCTACTCGCACTAGAAACCAATAAAAGGAAGGACATTGATCTAGAGAAGAAATATACCAAAGGCATTGCCAAATCTTTCCATAAAACTTACTAGCTTTCTCGATGCATGGGTGAAGTAGCCATATTGCACCAATGGTTAGTCACAACCCTTTAATTATCCCACCACGATTGTACCAACTATTGATGTAATTCAATTGTGACAAACAATTAAATTCACATGAGGAGAAGGGTGATAAGAGTCCTTAGGTTTCCCTTCCCAAGACTTTGCCAACTTGAAGCTGACATTTGTTTCATGCAAAATTAATGAGATTATTGGTCCACATTTCCAAACATACGGGATGACCATAAGACCTTCAACACCACTTTTAACCAAAGTACTTGGATAAGTGTTGTTGCATGCTTGGCCCAAACATTAGGATTCTTCATTCAACTCCCTCTTGATGTTATAAAAGGAAATCCTATAAAAAGATCTGAGATCTTGTTTGATTATGGAGATGATAGTTTTTAACTTGGCTCCTTGAGGAATGAATTTACCTAGCATTGCTACGGTGATGATCATTGAGACCCCAATGACATAAAGGACTCCAATATTTGCCTCTCTAACTATTGATAAGCCACATAAGAGAGTATAAGCCTAAGCCATATTGTTGGATAGATTTCCTAGGCCCAAGACAAAAGAGGTTATAGAAGTTCTTCCAAAATCATGAACAGTCTCCCCCACTCTTGCCACACCTGAACCCAACACATATTCAATATAACTTTGTCATTCCCTCATTTTTTAAAATTCAGTAATTATCGATGAACAAAAGCGTTTATGATAAAATCAAACATTGATGACAAATACACATTTTTTTATATATATATTGAAAAGGAAAATATAATTTATTTTATTAGTAATTGAGATTCATATCAAAATCATTATGAAAACTATGGAAAAGAGTTGAGTTATATGTACATAATTAAGGCAAAGTCTAACTCTTCTATGTTTTGTTTTTTTCACTAGAATATAATGATATACTTTTTGGTGATATCCCTATTTTTTGTTACTCGAAATAAATTGATCATCCAGAAAACCTTATGGGCACTTTATTTGTATAGATAAAACAACTCAAATCCACCAGTCTAATAGTGTTTGATTCTACATTGGACAAAACTCATAAGAAAAGATACCAAAAACAAATAAAAAACATAGAATGGTTAGGCAACACTCATAATTAATATAAAAAACAATTACAATATCTCTCTTTGATGTTAATTAGGTTTAGCTCAGGTGGTTGGGATAAATATTCTTATCCTCCTCATTCGAGTCCAATTCCTGCATGTGATTGTTGAACTCATAATGAGTATTTTCTTGTATTAGCCTTGATTAATGAGTATCACTGACCAATATTGAGGCCTCGCTTAGGCTTGCAACTTGATTAACCTATGTAACATGCTCGTGGGTGGCTATGTTAGACTTAAGAGTGTAGGGATAGTCCCTCCAACTCGACCCTCAACCTCCTTAATAACACATAAGAGATCTGCAAATTATCCTCACTCCTCCTCAGTGCAAAGAGAAAAGGAAAAAAATAAAAAATAAAAAGAGAGAAGAAAGGAAGAAGAAATAAAAGAAAAAGAGAGAATAAAGGAAGAAGAAATAAAAGAAAAAGGAAAAATGCCATTTCCATTGCTATTTTGGAAAACTTAAGTTTGTTTGTTTTTGTTTTTTGTTTTGTTTGTTTTTTTTTTTCAAAAAGAAAAAAACAAGCATGCTTTCTATTAAAAGAAGGACATTTACATTAGCATAAATGCCACTAATATACTGATGGGTGTTTACATCTATGCTCGAAATTTACTTAAAAAAAAACCCAAAGATTTTATCCTTGATTGCACCATCTAGAAAAAGTGCCAGCTATGTGTATCCAGACTCATACACTAGTAAACAAAATTTAACATAGTAAAATCCTAATACATGTTATTTATAGTCATCTATACAACAACAACAACAAAAAAATCTATGCATGGGAAAAATGAATGTGACTTGCACATCAAAGTAAATATGAGATGTCGATCTTCCCCAATCTATGTAGAGAGTCATTGTAGATCTCAGAGTAGTGGATTTCTCCCTAGCTTTTTATGCATCCGTCCTTTGATAATGCATTTGCAACCTTGTTCTTCTCCCTATATATGTGTGTGAAGGTCATCCTTGGATATTTACCAGTCAACATATTAATGTAATTCATCCAATTGATGTGCATTGAGACTCCAAAGAAGACAATTCCAACACCCAATTTATAACCACCTTGGAGTCTCCAAAGATATCTATAGACTCAATTGAAATCCATTTGGCACAAAACAATACCCCCCATAAAGAAATGATCTTAACATGGGTATTATTACCCTCCCTACAATTCCAGCTGAAATGGAAACGAGAATCGAGCCCAAATACCATGTACGCCCCACATCTACATGCATAATTGTGGGTTGTCCCATCAAAAAAACCAATAGGGAGTCATTTATAGACATCCACCTGTTTGATAATTCTCTGTGTAACCTTTTTGATAATTGGAACAATTTTTGGAAAATAAGCAACAATGCTCCCACGGGACTAATGAATGTCCACAAAAAGGCCTCAAAGATGTATGAATTTCTACTTCTCCAAATTCGTGAGAAGATGTCAAAGGGAAGAGAGTGATATACCTTGTATTTCAAAGTCCATTCAACTAAACAATTTTCAATAGAGTTGGATTTCCATTGGGCAGAAATATTTAGGATCTTCAGAACTCCATTCCAAATGTAAATTGTAAAAAGACAAATGAGAAAGAGATATCTGACATTTTCTAGCTAATTTTTGCACATCACACATCTTCCAAGCCCGAAGAAACCTCTCTTACATAGATTATCCCATGTTAATATTTTTTTTTTCCATACCAGCTGGCCAAAGCAAACCGGTTTGAGAGAGATATTCCATGCCCAGATCTTACTAAACCAGTAGGGAGTGATATCAAATGTCTTTGCTGGAAAGATATAATTATAAGCATCGTACATCGAAAATATGACCAGATATTGTTTTATGGAAATCTGATTTTGGAAAACTTAAGTTTCACATTCATAATAAATATAAAACATGATTACATTGTCTCTCCCTGACCTAGTCGATAGAAATAGAAGTTACCAGTTCTATTAGGATTTCTTCCCAATAGAAATCCCAATATCAGGCCAATCAAAATATCATTTGGAGCAACCGTTAGTAGGCCAATTCAAAATATCATTTCGTTTTAGCAGGCAAGGTCATTATATAACATTGTAGGTGATCAACATATTACACGTTCCCTGATTAAAGATGTGCAGGAAGTGATAACATATATTATATGCCTCACAGACTAGGACGAGGTCAACTCGGGTAATGATTTTGTTATTTCCTTGAGTGTTCTTGCCTTCTGCCTAGAAAATGTAATTAGTGAGTCAAGGTAGTTTTAGACACCATCCGTGAACTCTTGTAGTGGGAGAAGCCTTGGAGCTTTATAGACTTGTGGGAAATATACGAAAGACTAAATAACTAAAGTCTAATTCTCTGATCCAGACACTGTGAACTACAAACCAAATTCAAGTTAATTAACCCTATTTCTCAAAGGTCCAATCTCTAGAATCTCTTCTTGTTCATTCTGGTTTGGTTACTCCACTAGGCATCATGCTCTGCAGTCTAGACTAGATATGTCGAGATAAGTTAGTTGGGTCTCATTTGCAACTTTTTATGTAAGGGGATCTCATAAGAAATGTTTTAATAAGATTGTCAAATGTTGTAACTAAGGTGATCAACATAAGAGATACTAAAAAGCCAATTGAGTACCATTTAATAGAAACAAGAGACATTATTATTTGATAACTATACCCTTTGGTAATCACCATTTGAAGTTCATACTTTTCTACAAGTTCCACCTTCACATTTTAATTTTAAATACAACCATTTTTATTACACAAACATTTATTAATGGCTAATGCAAATACGCGTAGATAAGATGAATCTACTAAATTACTAAAAACAATAGCTAAATTAACATATATTTTTAAATTAATTAATAAATACTAATACAATTTTAAAATTATTAAATATAAATATTAAAGTATATAGACAATCACTTTTACTTTAACCTAGCTAGGATATGTATTATATGAAATTTAATTTTTATATAATTTTCTTTTATAAATATTAAATGATTTTATATAAATTTGATTTATAACAATTAATAAAAACTAATAATTGGAAATATTTAGGTTTGAATTTTGTAAATAATAATGCTTAAAAGACATTTTGTTAAATATTTTTTTACACTCATTTTCTATAGAGTTTTTTATAAATATAATTATTAATGTTTTGCATAGATTACTATGGGATGTTTTTGTGGAAGTTATTAGAAATTTATTAGTTTGATTTAGTTTGGGAAATATCGTTTTTTGCTTCCTTAATTATAATTCGTACATAATTTTGATGGTTGTTTATTTTATTTCTCACACATAATTATTTTTATTTTTATTTTATTTTTAATTTCAACTAATAAATTTATTAAAATATGAAAAATCATGTTATTTTGTCTTATGCAAAATTAATATCATTAACTCAAGAGATAAGAATAACAAGTATTACCACATTTTTATTGCGTTAATTACTAATTTATATAGAAAGTGGCTTTTAAAGTTAGAATATATAAATGGAGAAAATACATTGAAATTTAAAAGTGAAATAAAAAAAAATTGATTTTTCTAAAATGAAATATAGGCTAGAAATAAATAAAAAAAGGCAAAGTTTTATATCATTACTTTCCTAACTACCAGCATAGATTTATCTTAAGTATGAATTTAATATGCACTGAGAGGGATCAAATTTCTTCACGTGCAAACCTTTTTAGAGTGCAAAATACAATGTGTTATTTTTCATTATTTAGATTGTATTTTTGAATGCTAAATAGAGTATATATAGAACCAAATAAAAATTTTAGCCATACAAACTTTTGTTTATATATATATATATTTATTATTATTATTATTTTATATATAGATATATATGAAGTCGATATCCACATAAATTAGTTAACATAGATCTTCAAATAGTTTATTTAATCTCTTGTTGATTTTTTTTTTTAAAGTATAAGATTGAAACATATTCACACATTTGTTTTACTTCTAATTACTTTACACCATATTCATTTGTTTTACTTCTAATTACTTTACAACATATTCATTTTTTTTTTTTTTAAGCCAACATTATTTTTCAACATGATTTTTATTTTAAAGGGGCACAGACGGACGAACAAACTTACACATCCCTTCGTATTGGATTGTAGAATGAACCTCTCGGCTCAATCAAAACCCTTTCATTTTCATTAAGTTTCTAAGGCTTTTACACTACTTATTCACATATTCAATAATTGTTTTCACAGTTATGTGCATAACTTTAATATTATCCTAATCACATTTTCAATTCAATCAATAAGCCAATAAGTATATGTTTAATGTTCTTCTAATAAATACATAGTTGAATTTTCGCAAATTTTTGCTCGAAGTTATGAAATTTTGTGACTAATAATTATTTTAGCTTGAGAAACCACACTTTTCAAACTATAATTTTCAAAATTACCTTTACTCTTCTAATATGATTGTCTGGCACGACTAATTTATGGCTTCAGTGTCCATGAGAAGCCGTCAAAACCACCTGAGGATCACATTCGGCCTAGGCCACATCAATCCTTAACATGATTGGATTTTTGCCCATTGAGTTTCGAACCAGTGACCTTTACACCATAAAGTGCCTTAATAGAACACCCTACCAATGTCTCTGCTCTATGCCCCATGAGCAATAATAATAAGTTTTCTTCTTCTTATTCCTAATTATCAAAATCCTTCCATTTTCATTAAGTTTTTCAATATTTTTAACTACTCACTCACATGTTTGATAATTGTTTTCACATCCATGTGTTTAATATTGTCCATAGTCACATTTTCAATTCAATCAATAAACCTATATACACATGTTTAAGATTTTTCAAATATACACATGTTTAAGATTTTTCAAATAAATACATATAGTGAATTTTAGCAGAAGATATGAAATTTGGTGCTAATGATTATTTAAGTTTGAAAAACCATACATTTTCAAATTACAATTTACAGTAATTGCTCTTACTATTTTAATATGATTGTCATATTTTCTAATATCATAGTTTAACTGACAGAGAAAATAGCCTTTTCCCGAGCATTTTTTTTGGTCAATTGATTAAGCTAATTAATTGTAAAGATCAAGTGCCCTAGGGTTTTCATGGTGCTGAATCCATTTATGCATATTTAAACAACAAGAAATCACAATTTCTCCATAAATTCTATTTCTTAATTCCGAGGGGAAAAGACCATTTTGTCTATTAGTTAGACTGTGCCATTTTTAATTCTTCATTTTTTTTCTATCTCATATTTATTTCCAATATAAGAAAATCAATGTAGATGATTTACGATAAGTGTGTTACATTATCGCTATTATATTTTTTAAATTATTTTATTGTATTGATCTTCTCAAAGTTTATGTTTTAATTATTGTTTTGAGGCTTTTGCGATCAGTGCTTTATGTGTTGTTTTCTTCCGGAGTTTTCGCATCCATCATTTGTTTGTATCGACATTTCGAGCCCTCCACCGTGGCTCATCATCAGGATAGATCAGTAATTGTGTAGGACAAATCTCCTTGGGTTTCAATAAATAGGGATGAGAGATGCATAGTGAATGGAAGCCGACTATGTTTTTTATAAAAATAATAATTTAAATTGAGTTAAAATATTTTAACTATGTAATTGAATTGTTTAATTTTATGTTTATATAGTTTAATTAATTAATTTGTTTATTTATTTATTTTATGTTTTACTGTTTAAAAATAAAATGTCATTTTTATTCAAAGATTAAATGGAAATTACACTTCCTATTTGCATACTAAAAGGATGGACTTGATATTACATAGTAGTTACATTTCAATTCTATCTCATTGAATGTAGTCCTCAATCCTACTTTTTCCCTTTGATGTTACACCTTTAATTTTGATAACAACACCTTTAATTTTTTTATCAAATTGAAATTTTGTTAGTGCGACACTTAATTTACTAACATTTAGATTTATTTTTCCATGAAGATAAACCTAAAGTTTAACATCGGTTAGTTTTAATTCAGATTTTGAGCAAATTATTTTTTGTCACTAATTTTACTTAAAGCTAAGTTGAATAAAGACACGCAACACATGGGTAAAAGTGCCCAACCTATTAATTAGTACACAAAATCCCAACAAACATTAAATGACAAAACAAATTATACAAATTTCCATTTGTGCTAGTGCGGAAGCATGTTATAGTATACATTTGATGTTAAACCATTATAAATGTGTGGGACTATTGGGGATGAGATGAACAACTCCATCATGGAATTAGAGAGGGTTAGGATTGTTAGTTGGTGATCTCCCCTATGACGTCTCAACTTCACATGTATGTTTTGGTCATTTGTCACATGTTTCTTCTAAATTTGCATTTCCAAACAAAAACAAACCAAAACAACATTGTGTTTGCCCTAAGCCTTAATTTCCTCTATCAGACTTGATATAAGTTAAAATCATTCAAAATAAAAAGTAATTTAGCCAAATATACCCAATTGAAAACAAAATAAGACTTGTGATATTTCTCTATAATGTTTTTAAGATCTTCAATTAAGATTTGTGTTTGCATAAGAATTTGTGGTTCTATTGTAAGAACATGTTGGAAATCCCTTTTGAAATCTACGAGACTATGGTTCTTTGAGGTCTATTATGGTATCTACACAAATATTATGCTCTTTTAGGGCCGACATTGGTGGTGTGACACTATTTTACATAAGCATCATAGAATTGCCATTGGTGATGTGATAATATGTTACATCAACATATAGAATCCACACAAAATTTATTCTCTTTAATAATTGACATTTTTGGAATGGCAATATATTACTTGCAACATGCTAGAATCAACCATTTTCATTTCACTAATTCAAATTCAATGCATTTCTCATCCCAATATAGTATTATAAATTGGTAAGGTAATCAAGAAAAAAGAAAGTGGGTGATAATAATTTCTAGTATGACCACTTCAAACTCTATTTGCATATAGTTATCCATATATTTCTTCTCAAAAATACCCTTTGTTTGAATAAGGTTGGTTTTCATGCACTGATCTATCTTCATCTTCATGTGACCATCAATATAATTTGAGCAAAATTTAGCCCACCCAAATATAATCCTTTCACTATTAAATAGAATGAGAAATAATATGATAAGAAAATTAGTAAGTGTTAAAATTCAATAACACCTATTACTTATAAGACTTTTTTGAGAACATGATAAAATTTATTTAACCAAATTTTATAGTTATATCATAATATTACATAAGTATTCTTGCCATTATCTTTGACGAACTTCATACTTTTCATTAGAAACATTGCCCTATTACCCTTCAAAACTACACTACTCTCCTTTTTTACAATATATCCCCCTTTTATGTTCTCTTACGTGCCTCGGGGGTATGCTAGATTATGGGTGTCTCCTTTCCTTGCATCGCGTTATGCTAGTTTATGATTTATGATATATCGTTGAAGGCTACGGTGAAGCGAACCTAGCCTGAATCCTTGAGAGGGATGTTAGCTTGCATCTGTTTGCATCTGTCAGGGACATTCCAACTTCCTCATTCCGGTCCCTTTTGGCTTGACTCTAGGAGAGAAGGGTTCGAGACAAACTCGGTCCCAAGTGGTCTAGTTCCCCGCTTCGCTGTTTCTTTCCACTTCATTATATACGTTAACGAGGCACTGTGCCAGCAAAAGGATTGACATCACATTCCATGGCATTATTATTGAGTAACAGAATTCTTCACAAAATTCAATCTGGTTTCCTTTCGATCCCCAAGCCCACAATTTTAGTTTTCCCACTATCCCTCTACAAAACAAAACTAATGGGCACTGCAAGCCCAGGAGGTGGCCATTCTGCAGAAAGTATGAAACCCGGAACCCAAAGGCGATTTCAAACAAAACTGAGCTGTGAGAGACCTGATGATTCTTTTAGGAGAGAAGCAATCTTGGCAATTAAGGGATACCTTTGCAGTAAATGGCATTTAAGTGAATCCGATGTTTCCGGAGCTGTAGAGCATGCCCCAAGGTTTTTTATGAAGATGAAAGCCCTGGTTGAGGCGACGGGCGAGGTCAAACAACTGAAAAATGAATTGGGTGTGATGAAAACTGAAGTGGGTGCTTACAGGGCAGCAGTAGAAACCCTTTTGAAAGAAGCTGATACCATCAGTGAAGTTGAGCTCTTTCTGGAGAGCATTGGCAAGAAGGAAGATGGTACGCTGCCATCTGGGATTGAACTTTGTGCAGACAGAGGACTGGTTGCAGTTACCAGGCTGTTTGAAAGGTATGGATTTCCGAGGTCCGATATTTATGATTTGATTCAGAAACATAAACTTTTACTAAAATGCTCCGAGTCTGAACTGGAAAAGACCCTAAAAACCCTCGAGCTTTATGGTCTAAGCAGAGAGACCGTGCCACTCCTTCTGCATTCCTGCCCCTCTGTTTTGAACGTTGACTACTTGAAGCAATGGCACCCTCTTTTTTCTAGACTTCAAAAATACCCAAATAGAGCGGATATTATTGGGACGCTCTTAAATTATTGTGCAAAGTTCGGACTGGACCCTGTTGGTCCACTAAACTATGAAGAAAATGTGAAATTTCTGTTGGCTCATAGAATTGGATCCTCCTACATAGGCAGATGCTTGGAGAAGTGTCCCTTGTTATTCTTCTTGAATAAACACTCTGATTTAGAAACAAAGGTTAAGGTTTTAAGGGATGCAGGAGTTAAGAATGGGACCATATATCTTGTTTTGAGGAAGTACCTCAATTTTGTCACTTATAGAACAGCATCTCTGGCTTCGAAAATCGAGTATCTGAAAAGCATTGGTCTGACTGGAGAGGACATAGATCGAGTCTACTCCACATTTCCTGCACTATTGGCTCACAGCATCGAAGACAAGTTGAAACCATTGGTTACTGAGTTGGAGAGCTTGGGCTTCACTGGTCATCATCTTGTAAAAACAATTGTGCGCAATCCTTATGTATTTTCGATGAAAGTGGGTGGGGAGCTGTCAAGGTGTGTTTCATTGCTGAATAACCTGAAATGTAGAAAACCCTTGCAAGACAAGATTTTGAGAGAGGGCATTATAAAAGGAAGTAGACGGGTGAAAGCACGCCTTGAATATCTCACTAAACAAGGACTATCACATAGGGAAGCCTTCAAGTTGTTAGAAAAGGAACCACGCATTATTATGTATGATTTGCAGTCTATAGAAGAGAAGGTTAATTTTCTGATTAGTGACATGGGGTTCCCTGTTAGGAACCTAATAGAAGTGCCTGATTATTTGGGCGTAAATTTTCATAAACAGGTACTTCCTCGCTACAAGGTGATTGCCAATCTGAGATCCAAAGGTGCTCTTGGTGTGGAAGTTACATTGAAAACTATGATGAAACTTACACGCAGACAATTTTATAATAAATATGTACGGCCCTATCCAGAGTGTGAAAAGATTTTTGGAAATTATGTCAAGGAAGAAGAAAAACAAAAAGGAAGATAGCCCTTAAACATATTGTCTTTCAGCATATTGGATGACTGTATAATATTCTCTCTTGTTGGTTTTTTTACTTGATTGCTGTTATTGTTGTGGTTATAACACTAATTGGGATCTGCACTGACAACATTATAATTCAAGGGCAGTGCCTTAGTTTTTGAGCCTTATCAGCTAAGGCCTGATCAGGTTATAAGCTAGCAGACACTTTTGATTACCCTGTGCCGATCATTATGAAAGGGACCTTTGTAGTCAAAAGCATATGGCATTCCTTGGAAGCCATGAAACACAGTTTGATATCGAAAAGTGACTTTCTACAGTGAGGGCTTTCTTTCAATGTCCATGGATGGTTGCTATTCAGTTTCAAGGTGACAAGCTGCTAGCTAAGATAACATGGTTCTCACCCAAAAACATTTAAAAAAAAATGATCAAATATTCAGAGACTTTGTATGACAATTCAGACAGGAGATTGGACGAGGCTTGAAATAATGAAGCAGGAGAGCTTACTTGCTACATGCCACATTGATTGGATTTTCCCTTATGGTTTCAAGATATTTTCAAGAAGGTTGAGATGGGCATGAAGAACATATTAGTTTGCAAACATCAGAAAATTGTGAGGTAGTTTAAGGCTGGCCTTACGAAAATAAATCGTTTGAAAGGCAAGGCAGACATGCAATGAGTGGGAATGACTATGACTAGTCATCATAATGTATAATTAATTGAGCAGTTCATGATGTCACGACTATAGAGGAAGGGGTTGTATGCCATGATATATTGAATAGCTATATATTATGGTAGAGGGGACCTCACCTCAGAAAGTGCATACTTTGTCCTTGTTCTTGTCCTTGTTAGGTCAAGATAAGAGCAGATAGTGCTTTGAGGTGGTAATAATGGATCATCTTATCTTGAGTGAAGAACACAAGCATAATTAACATGATGTCTGCTAGTGGAGGCAGCACAAACTCGATTCCTTCTGATCATGTACAAATGCAAATACACAGACGAAGGTTTGCACAGCAGCTGGCAGTTTATGGAAGGGAGGCTATCAGATGCCAAGCCAGTGCAAATGTTCTCATCTCTGGCCTTCAAGGCCTCGGGGTTGAAATGGGTGTCTATTTACTTATCATCTCCATCTTCCTTCCTGCGTTAATCCTGCTAAATTTCATAACAATGAAATTGTGGTTGATCAAGCATGTTTTGTTTTGGCTTCATTTAATGACGAGACAAATATTAACTTTGCCTCCTGTTTTCTGTTATATATTTGGAAGCCAACGATGTGATACTAGCGGGAGCGAAATCAATGACTTTGCATGACCAATCAAATGTTGAAGGGTAGGACTTGTATGCCAATTTTCTATTTTACTGAACCTGATATTGGCAAAAACAAGGCAGTTGCTTGCTGTAATAAGTTGCAGAAATTAAACGCTGGTGTTGCAGTTTCAGTTTCTGCTAAAACCTCTTTTGTTGCCAGGCAATTTCGTTGATGCCTAATTTCCTAGGAAATGATGGAACTTCCAAGTGGTAATGGATTCCATATTCCATGCAATTGCAGAGAACAGTGTTCAGAGACAAAGGTGTTGACAAAGCAGTTGAATACAAACGATTTCTATCATAATCATAAACCGTCAATTGCTCTAATCAAATCCAATATTCGAGGACTGTTTGGCAGTATGTTTTATGACTTTGGGGCAGAGCTTAATGTGTTTGATGTGAATGCTGTGGAAGCACAGATGGGCATCATTTCTTCTGTTTCTAACTGCAATCCTGCTCTTGTGTCATGCGTGGTTGATGATGAAAGGCTCCATTTCAAGGATGGTGATTTTGTTGTTTTCTCTGAAGTTAAAGTTATGAATGAATTCAGTGACGGGAAGCCAAGAAAGGCGGAGACTAGAAGACCATATTCTTTCCACGTCCAGGAAGATATCACTAACTTTTGGATGCTATGAGATGGGTGTCATAGTCGCCCAGGCAAAGAAATCCAAGCTCTTAAAGTTTCACGCACTGAAGGTCCTGGCGAACTTCTTCTTAATGATTTCTCCATGTTTGATTGCCCTTCCCTTGTACACTTGGCTGTCTGAACCCCAGATAAATTTGTTCTTAAATTTGGGTGTTCCCTTTGCAGCTTAGGAAGATGCCAGTATTTTATTGATGTGGCAAAGGTTTTAAATGACAGCTTGCTGGTTAAGATGGATGTTAATACTGTTGACTATAATGTATTCGAATATTTTGCAAGTGGTTTCAGTGGAGTGTTGTATCCCATGGCAGCTATATTTGGTGGAATCGTTTGGCAGGAGGTTGTCAAAGAATGTCCTGGAAACTTTCATCTACTTTTCCAGGTTTTATTTCTGTCTCACCCTAATCTATCCCACCCTTTTAATTCTTTGATTCATCTCTCTCGAGTTGATGAAATTGTACATTATGTCATTTAGTTTTTATATAGGCAGCAGAGCATGCAATTATTGTATATTGGTCTCTCTGCCTAGGAACATTAATTATTCTTATTCTCATTCTATTCCTGTACTTCTGTGCAGTTTTACTATGTTGATTCATTGAATCTGTTTCTGTACAACCCCTTGGGCCAGAGTACACACTGCAGCTTTGAATTGTCTTCTTTTCTCTTTTTCTTTTTTTCCCTCACTTGAAATATATATCTTAAAGAAATGCACCAGGCACTTACCTTCATTCTGAGAATGGTAACCAGGAAAAACCAGATTAATTTCATGATAATCATGATAGTCAACAAATGGCTCATGAAAGCATCATGTCACAATGTGGAACTTGAACCTGGGTGGGAAGATAACAATTTTCATTGCAACCTCTTGTGCTAGACCTGCTTGACATGTTGTCTTTGAATTGGTTGTTACGATGACCAGCTTTCTGTATTTGGAAAAGAGATGGAAGAAAAGTTGCAAGATCCAAAATTATTACCTGTGGGGGCTGGTGCTTTGGGATGTGAGCTTTGAAAGAACTTAGCCCTCATGGGAGCTCCATGTGGAAGCCAGGGAAAGCCGACTATAATGGATGATGGCGTTATTGAAAAGAGTAACCTTAGGAGACAATCCTCTTTTTGGGTTGGAATATTGGGCAGGCAAAGTGAAGACTGGCAGCATCAACCACCAGTGCAATCAACCCATCAGGTTAAAGCATTTCCAAATCGTGTGAGCCCAGATACCCAACATGTCTTGGACTACTCTTGTTGCGGCGGTGAGGTTGATGTTGTTTTAAATAATCCGGGCAATATCAATGTTAAGTTGTTTGTGAATTCCAGGTGTGTTTACTTCTAGAAGCCATTTCTAGAGTCTGGAACACTGGGAAGCAAGTGCAACACCCAAATGGTTGTTCCTTACTTGCCTAAGAACTATGGAGCATTGCTTGATCCCCAAGAAGAGCAGGTACCCATGTGTGCAAGTCGCTCATTTCCGCATAAAATTCACTGCTGTTTCATATGGGCAAGGTCCAAATTTGAGGGCGTCTTTGACAGAATGCAAGCTGAAGAAAATGTTTTTCTTTTCAAAACATAATAGTGCATAGCAACAATCTAGTCAGCAGGAGATATGCAGGCCTGACAACTGTTGGTCTTTCTTGTTGATTGTTTGGTTTCACAGAGATGCGTAGCATTTGAAGATTGACTTTCTTGCTCTAGAACACAGTAATTCAGCCCTTCCCTTCCCTTGTCATAATTATAACTGGTTGTACCTATCTTTTGCATCTTGCATTGCTGCAACCTTAAATGAATTCAGTTATTTCTTACAAGATTGAATTGGACAAAAATATAGCTGTAAATGACAGACTGATTCAGGTTTGAGGATTACTTTTCAAATCGTCAGAAGGAGCATGCTATCACAAGTGGAGGTGCACTATTCTGGTCTGCTCCCAAGCGTTTTCCAAAGCCCTTGGACTTGACTTCGGATGATCCCTGTGACGTGCCCCTAATTTTTGCAACCTTAATTTTATGAGCTGATACATATGGCCTTCCCTTTCCTGTTTAGGCTTGAAATTCACATTCAAAGATTATCAGAGGTGATTGAAAAGGTGCGTATTCCAGTTTTCAAGCTAAATGATAGGGGGGAAGTTTGTGACTGATGAGAAAGCTACAAATGTGAACCGTCTACATTGTATGAAGACGATATGCACTGTTTGATAAACTGATCAGCACACTTGAAAATGGTGTTAAAAATTTGTCTTCAGGCTGTTATTTGAATCCAATTGAGTTGGAAGTTATTATCTAATTTAGTCTCAATTTTGCTTATTTGTCTCTTTTATGGTGTACTAGGAGGTCCTCATAAAATGTTTTCATTTGTCAGCGGGAGTGTTTAGATTCCAATACTAACCACGTGAAGGAAATTCAGTGTAAAATTTGGAGCTTTATTGCAAT
The DNA here is from genome assembly GCA_000404065.3 of Pinus taeda. NCBI lineage: Eukaryota > Viridiplantae > Streptophyta > Pinopsida > Pinales > Pinaceae > Pinus > Pinus taeda. The sequence continues at coordinate 170,648 of APFE030756755.1, forward strand.
CCAGAATGATGATACAATTATCAGATGGATCTTATTGCGTGACTTTCTAATATGTGAGCAAGGAATTTGAACATACCGAAAGTAGATAAGCACAAGGCTAAATTCATAGTTGGCAAAATAATTCCTCCTGCACTTGATACTACCACGACAATGACTACTGGTCTAATGCGTTTGGAACTTTACAAGGTTATACTAGGCCACAAGGTTGAAAAGCACCGCAGCACTTTTACAAACCTTGCACTCCTAATTTTTATGGCAGAACCTGTTCCACCAAAGTTAAGGAAGCATGGGGACCTAAGATGGTCTGCAGGGGATTGTGGTGTTGAGAAATATAGCTCGAGTAAGAGTTTATTGCATAGGTTAGATGCAAGGTTGCACGAAACAGGGAAAATGTACGAGTTTCCAAAATGGGAAGCGATACGAAACACGACCTCCCCAAATTTTGTAAACGGGGAAACGCGAATATATATATATATATATATCTTAGGACATTTAAAAAATATGTGCAATCATAAAGCATATATGATACATTCTAATTTATTACATTATGATAAAATTGTCAATTGTCAATGCATAAACTATAAGTATCTAAATTTACATCACATTTACTCATGAAAAATCACATAATGAAAATAGAAATATCCAAAATCAGCCACGAGAAATTTCTAATTTCTTGTCTCATGCTTGATTGGGAGTCTCCTCCTACATAGTCGAACGACTTTAGTACTCTTGATTAAATACAAGTTTCATACCCTAGTACCCTACATTCTCTTGATTATTGAGAGTCTCCCTTGGATAGAGGGCTTGGTTCTCTTGATTAAATACAAGTTCCATACCTTAGTACGTGATAAAATCTAATGGAAACATTGCAATCCCCCCAATCCTGAAATCTTGAAAAACAAATAAGTCTGCTGGATTTTGAGTGAGATCTAAAATTTTACTTTCTCCATATGAAATCCAATGAGGGCGAAACTACGGTCAAACATCCTGAGTCATTTCATGGTAATGTTAAAAATTTAAGTAAAATGATGAAAATGAACTGCATATCAACACTATTGCAAAAGTTCACTTTTATAACTTTAGACAGGCATCTAGAAGCAACTAGAAGTCACTAGCTTAACGTAAGAATATATTAGAAAACAAATAAAAAAAATAAAAAAAACACAAGTAAACGCTGAAACGTGGGTCGTACAGCCCTGAAACGCGTTTCAAGCCGTACTAGCTATGTTTCAGTTTCATGAAACGTGGCAGTACGGCCCGAAACGCGTTTCATGGCCATACCAAACGCGTTTCAGCGTTTCGTACTCGTTTCCGTACGAAAACGCCCTCTTGCCCCACGTTTCCTGCAACATAGGTTAGATGTGAATGTGTGATAAGTAGTTCAAGAAAACTTCTAGTGACCACCTAGTAAATACGGGAAATAGAGCTTGAGCAAGAGTTTTTTGCACAAATTAGATGTGAATTTGCGAAAGGAGTTTGAAACAACTTCTAGTGACCACTTTACTAGGTAGGAACTGTTGCTGCAAAATCTAGCAGGGCTTGGAGGAACACCCTACAAGGCTAACACTAGACCAAGTGACAACAATGAGGTGATGACCCACTGTCACCACAACCAAAACTCCCTACTCTTTACGGATTTTCACCAATGGGAGGAGTCCTAGTATGTGAGAAGGTCACCTAATGGGTATTCAAGGTTTAGGGTACCAGGTGACTCGACCTTCTACAAGAAAGACGCAATTTAGGCTTAGGGCTCCAAAAGGAGGAAATTTGTTTTCTTTGTAGAGACCTATAATATGAAGCACAAGATGTAGGGTTTTATTGGTTGGTTGAGTGTTGGGGTGGCCAAAGGTCAAGGCAAAAGGAAGGGGTTTCAAAGAATGATTTTTAACAAGACAAAGGCTCATGAAATCCTCAAACAAGCCCTTAAGTTGAAGCAAGACTAGAGTAGGGTTTACCTTAGGGCAAAGAAATTTATGGATAAGATTGAATTGGATGCTTACTAAAAGAAGAGATTTTGTGGCAAATACCCTCTTGATGTTTAGGCTCTCCAATCTCACAAATGCACCTTGCCTAGAGATTCACACCAAGCCCTAGCTAGCAAGCGTGGCTTAGAAGGGGCTAAATTAGAGAAATACAATTTATGGATAAAAGTCAAGTTTGATTACCAACAAAATGGACTAGTCCCTTGTTCATTGGGAGTAGGGAGTCTATGATATGTTAGATTAGCCAAGAAGTTGTTAAGGAGGCTGAATTCTTGATGCCCTAGCAACAAAAATTCAAGCATTTACATAGGGAAAGGATAATGGAATTTTCATGGGAGAGCTAATTAAAGTTCATTCACATGTTATGTATGAGTAATGCATGCAATAGATCATTTAGATAGCCTTCAATATATTTTCAATAAATTAGGGCACAAAAGCAAAACCTAGATTCAACATTATTCCATAAGTTAGACATGTAGGAAAAAAATATTTAACAATAGGTACACTTACAATATAACATGCAAAAGATTCCATCAATTGATCCAAAGAATAACTCCAAAGACAAACGATTTGGCAACTGTCAAAATGCATTCGTAGATTCCAAATTCTCCACAAGAAAAGAAGCGAAATTACTGAAGTAGGCTGAAATTCCAAGTGATGTGATGATGCATGTTACAATGAATGTTTCCTCTACTTTGATGAGGAATTTGAACTCTAATTTTAGCCTACTAACCCCTAAAACGATAAAATAATGAGCAAGTAACAAGCTAGGTCACAAGCCGACCTAGTAGCCAATTAAATAAACTCAAAGTAGCCCGATTGTGTGAGTCGTAGGAGAGATAAAGCTTATGTCATCCATGCATAGGCTTGCTTAGGGAAAACATTAAGGGCCCAAGGTGCCATGATGTGAGCAGAGGCCCTCTAAAATCAACTCTAAGGGATTGGCCCCTAGGTCTCTGTTAGTCTCCCTTTGTGGACCAAAAGTTAATTTTAGATAACAATGGTATGTTCTATGCTTTAGCACAATTTACTTCAATGTTCCATTAGCAACCCAATGACAATTTCCAATTATTTCCAGTAGCAATCACATTAATTTAATCACATTTATAATAAATGCATATAGAACATAAGAACATGTGCAAAAGACAAGCCAAGACAAGAGGATACAGGATTTGGCAGATGCTAGGGAAAACCTCCAATATGAGGAAACCCCTTTGATCAAATCTTCTTATTATTCAATAGCTCAGCAAAGAGAGTACATAGATCAAATTTATTTGCTCAATACATAGTCAAAACAACCCTGACAAAATCAATAGTCAACTGCAGCCTAACTAGAAAGTCAACACTGGTCAAATCAACAACAAAACTTCCTCCAAGTAGCTCGGTCAACAATAGTCTAATTCGTCCTTCAAGAAGGGTCAAAGTCAACCCAAAATAGTCCACCCAGCCTCAGTCAAACTTGGTAAAACTTCAATCAATGCTGCGATTAATCAGTCTTGTGGTTAACACGGTCAAACTGCCCCAAATGCCTCGATTTCTGTGTTAGAGAATCCAGCCTCAAAAGATTGGAATTCTTCCCCAGGTGGTTAAACGAGCCCTAGTTAACGCTGGTCTGTGCTCTGAAATTTCGGCCTGCACTTGTCTCTAAACTTTTCATCCTTCTATGCCACACGTGGGAGAGATAGAGAGGCTACCCAAGCTGTAAGAACCAATCAAGAGAAGAGAGAGATAAGAATGATGTGTGTGAGTGATGTCCAAATGAGGTGAGAGGTCACTCCTATTTATACACTTCGTTGAGGGTGAGGAGACACATCCATTGGGCTTCTTGAGCCTACATTTCACTGAGGCCAACCTTGACAATTTGTGCACAAGAGAGAATAAATTCAAAATTCCAGTTCTGCTTGTTCGAATGAGATTATCTTTATATCAAAATTGGACCTCTTGAAAAGAGGAATCCAATGCAATAATCATCTCCATCATATGAGTTGTCCCAAGGTGGAATTTGGCCCTAGTTGCCAATTTTAACACTCCCTCTCAACTAGGGAGAATTCTACCTACCAATCCATCAGTCATCATCATACCATCTTGTCATCATGTACCATCTCTGTCATTACTGCTTTGCTGAACCATGAAGTAATAATGAAGAAGTGATCGAGAGTGAGTCATAAGATCATACCACTCTCCACTGGCAAAAGTTAGTGCTTGATCCCAGATCAAGTTGTTGAACACCATGCGTCCTATTCATAGGGAGTACGACAATACATGATGCATTCATAGGTAGTACTATGGTCCCTAACCACTTTTCCCAACTCATTGGATAGATGAAAGGTACTTTCCATGAGTCCTAGACTCCATGGGTAGGATGTGTGTTGCGACATCGACAACAGAAGGTGAACCACTAATCCTGCTCACATGCCATAGGTTAAGGTGAACCACTCATCCTATGCATATATCAATCGTAGGATAAGGTAAACCACTCACTCTACATACATGCGTTTGCAATCGTAGGGGAAGGTGAACCATTCACCCTACATACATGTCAACCATCATGGGGTATCACAGGGGAAGGTGAACTACTCACCCTATATCTAGCACACCACTAGGGGAAGGTGAACCACTCACCCTATGGTCGCTCATAGCTACAAGAAGTACCCCAAGCCCCTAGAAGTTCCTAGAGCTCAGTGCCTAACTCATACGGGACCCTCATAGGAGGGTCTTTCCACAACTCCAAGTCTCTCTCGGAAGGTTAAGAATTTGACCTTCCCTAAAGGCTTTGTGAGAATGTCTACGACTTGCTCATCTGTCCTGATGTGTTGGAGCCTTATAGCTCCCTGTTGTACCATATGCTGAATAAAGTGGTACCTGATATCAATGTGCTTGGAGCGATTGTCGAACATGAGATTCTCTGAAAGGTGAATCCCACTCTAGTTGTTGCAGAAGATCGCGGTGATATCTAGAACTTGCTCAGATAGCTCACTGAAGAGCTTCCTCAACCAAACAACTTCATAACAGGCCATACTCGCAGCAATGTATTTGGCCTCAGCGGTGCTTAAAACAACAGATTTTGCTTGCTCATCCAAGATATTGAAGGAGACCCCAAAGAGAAGCAACACCTAGATGTGCTCTTACGATACACCACACTGCCAGCCCAGTCAACATCTGAATATCCATGTAACCTCAATTTCCTGACTGTGTATCTTAGTCCATAGTGGGTTGTGCCCCATAGATATCTCAAGAGATTCTTAGCAACATCTAATGAATGTGATGGGGCTCAACCATAAATTGACTCAACGTATTTACATTGAAGCATATGTTAGGACGAGACTTTACCAAGAACATCAAGGCCCCTTAAAAGTTGACGATACTTGCAAGGGTTCACCAATCTGGGCCCAACATCACTTCCACATAGCGTCTTGAAGTTGAGTTCCATCGGAGTAGACACAAACTTGTAATCCACCATTCCACGTCTATCAAGCAACTTCACAATGTATTTTAATTGAGAAAGGAAAATCTTACCTGGATTTTGCCAGACCTCCAGTCCCAGGGAGTAATGCATCAATCTTAGGTCCTTCATCTCGAATTCAAAAATCAACTCCCTCTTGCATTGATGAATGAGAGGGTCATCACCTGTTAGAAAGAAATCATCCACATAAAGGACCAAAATGAGAGGCCTGTCATTTTCAACCTTGAAGTATAGGTTTGAGTCAAAATCACTCCTTGTAAATCCCAACTTCATAAGATAGCTATCAATCCTCTCATACCAAGCCCTAGGGGCTTACTTCAAGCCATAGAGAGCTTTCTTCAACCTGTATACATGTGTCTTACGCTCTTGAACTTCGAACCCCTCAGGTTGTTCTACATAGACTTCCTCTTTAAGCGAGCCATGCAAGAAGGCAGTTTTGACATCCATTTGGTGTAGGTTCTATCCTTGCGAGGCAAAAAGGGCTATGATCGAATGGATGGTGGTATATCAGGCAATTGGTGCAAATATCTCATTGTAATTTACTCTTTCCTTTTGAGAGAAGCCATGAGCAACGAATCTGGCCTTCAACTTTTCAACACTCCCCAGCTCCATGTTTGATCATGTAGAGCCATTTTGCAGTGACCACAGACTTGTCCTAGGGTCTAGGAACCACATCCCATACATCATTCTTCATGATCGATTCATATTCCTCATTCATCACATCCTTCCAAACTTGGTGCTTCACGACTTCTTCGAATCTACATGGCTCTGATTGTACAATGGTACTCATGGTAGCTAAGTACCCTTGGTACCTATTCGGCTTATTGTTTTCACAAAATGTTCCCTTCGATGAAATATGTTTCTCAACATCTTCAAGAGTATCTTTGAGCCACAATGATTTTTTTCTTGAAGTAGAGGGCTCACTAGGAGGTGGATCAATGGGATCCATCGAACCTTCCACATTGGGCATCGGGTCATCAGTCGGAGGTTCATCCCGCTTTCTTGCATCATCGTCATTGTCCTTCCGAGGGATAGGAAGATCTTGAACTTTCCTAAGGGCAAAATCTTCATCGAAAGAGACGTCACGACTTATTTCCACTTCTCTTTGACCAAGCACATAGATTCTATATGCCTTTGAAGTTTCACTGTAGCCCACAAACACTCCTTTTTTCCCAAAGGCATCTAGCTTGTTTCTTTTTTTCTTTCGACACATGACAACAAAAAGTTCTAAAATGAGAAACATCAGGTTTCTTACTGGCGAAAACTTCTTCGGGTGTTTTGAAATCCAATGCTTGATGCATGCATCTATTTTGAACATACACAAGGGTGTTGGTAGCTTCTCCCCATAAGAACTTCGGTAGACATTGGTCATGAAGCATGGCACGAGTGGCTTCTATGATAGTTCGATTCTTCCTTTTGGCAACTCCATTTTGCTCAGGAGTATATGTAGTAGTGGTCTCCCTTTTAATGCCAACTTCTCTACAATAGTCATTGAATTCATTTAACTCACATCCGGTCCCATTATTGGTCGTCAATATTTTGATCTTCTTTCCTATTTTGATTCTCAACCAAGGCTTTGAAAAAGCGGAACCATTTGAACACTTTGTCCTTCTTCTTTAAGCAATAGATCCATGTTTTGTGTGAGAAGTCATCCACAAAAATTGCATAGTACAAATATCCTCCCAAAGATGTCATGGGCAACATAACTGATATATTAGTATGGACCAATTAAAGAATATAAGTAGTTTGACTTTGACTTGAGGGAAATGGTCCCCTTGTATGATTTCCAGTTGCACAACCCTGGAAAACACCTTCATGATCTAAGTTGAATTTGGGCATACGTGACCATCTTCCTTACATTAGGTAATGCTTTGTAATGAAGGTGAGCAAATCTCCGGTGCCATAATTCAGATTGAAGAGAAGTATCACAAGTCATTGCTCCTAACGGACTTCCTCCAACCTGATAAAGACCTTTAACCCTGAATCCAAGAGTGAATGCATCTCTCGAGTTCCTTTTCCAAACACGAACATTCCCATCAATGAATGTTACCTTGAAACCTTTATCTTCCATCGCAGAAATAGAGACCATGTTCTTTTTCAGATCAGTTACATACAACACTTCTTGTAAATGAAGGGTTTCACCTTGATTTAAGTGAAGAGTAATAGTCTCAATTCCTTTCACGGGATACATGGCATTATCCCCAAGTATAATCTCCATATTTGTCTTATTTTCAATCAAGTTTGAGAGAGCCTCTTTGTAACCAGTGAAGTGCCTTGAGGCAACACTATCAATCAACCAATGATCTAATGTATTCAGAGGAGAGGCAGTGGTGAGGGAAGAAATAAGATAACATTATTTTTGCTTTTCTACAACATTACCTTCTTCATTACTAGAATTTCTTGACTTTTTGGAAGGGCGACCATTTCCATTTCGAGTAGCGGGAGCATTTATCTTTCCTTTGTTGTTGAACTCGCTGTTCCTTTGATTGCCATTGCCCTTGTAGTTGTTGTTATGGTTGTCATCATCTTTTGGAGTATCCTTCTTGTGAAGACACTCTCTAGCAAAGTGTCCACACTTGTTGCAATTGAAGCATCTCCCTTTTCTTCCTTTTTTGAATCTTGGCTTGAACCCTTGACATTGTCTTCTTGGACCAACATTGTTCTTCCTCTTAGCATGAGCGGAGAAGGCGATAGGATTGTTTCCATTTGATGGCTTGTCTCTTTCCATCATCCTTATTTCTTCTTGAGTGCATCTAGCCAATAATTCATCAAATCCCGGAATCATGTCATTGTTGAGGATGGTATTGTTAAACACATCCCATTCTCTTGTAAGGCCTCCAAATGCAATAAGAGTGAGCTCCCTATCACCAATGACTTCTCCAATAGATAAGGGACCATTCTTGATTTTGGTATTCCTCATGAAGTAGAATTGAATGGATTCTCCTCTATCCATTTTGATGTCTTTCAACTTGTTCTTGAGAAAGAGAACTTGATTTTCATTATTTACTTTGAACATCCCAACCAACTTGTCATACATCCCCCTAAGTGTTTCCAAATTAGAAATATAGGCAACCAAAGTTTTGTGAATAAAATCAACAATAATTTTCTTAGCTTTAACCTCACATTTCTTGTACTTTGTTTGTGCAGCTGCAGATGCATTTGAAGGAGGTTGTACTACTCTTCCTTTGACATAGTCCACAGCATCATGTTTTTCCAAAGTCAAATCTAGAGACATCTTCCATGCATGATAATCGGATTTATCCTTGAGTTTGTTCTTGGATTTGAAGTAAGATGCAGTCATCATTGGGACTAGTTCTAAGTTCTTGTCCAACAACTTCCCTTGGTGATTGCTTTTCCTCACTTTTGCTGGGGCTTTGTTTTCACTTGAGCTCTGATACTATGTTAATTTTATATAACAATTTTATTTTCTATGCTTTAGCACAATTTACTTCAATGTTCCATTAACAACCCAATGACAATTTTTGATTATTTCCAGTAGCAATCACATTAACTTAATCACACTGACAGTAAATGCAGATAGAACATAAAAACATGTGCAAAAGACAAGCCAAGACAAAAGGACACAAGATTTGGCAGATGTTAGGGAAAAACCCCAATATGGAGAAAACCCTTTGATCAAATATTCTTATTATTATTCAATAGTTTAGTAGAAAGAGAGTACATAGATCAAATTTACTTGCCCAATACACAGTCAAAACAACCCTAACAAAATCCGCAGTCAACAACCATCAACTGCAACCTTAACTAAAAAGTCAACACTGGTCAAATCAACAACAAAACTTCCTCCAAGTAGCCCGGTCAACAATAGTGCAATCTGGCCTTCAAGAAGGGTCAAAGTCAACCCAAAACAATCCACCCAACCTCAATCAAATTTGGTCAAATTTCAGTGAATGTTGCAGTCAAACAGTTCTGTGGTCATTGCAGGTCAAACTGTCCCAAATGCCTCAATTTTTGTGCTAGAGAGGGATCAGAATTCTGCCCAAAAAAACATAGTTAAAGATGGTCAAATGAGCCCTAGTCAACGTTGGTCAACACTGGTATGATCTTTGAAATTTCAGCCTGCACTTGTCTCTGAAATTTTCGTCCTTCTATGCTACACGTGGTAGAGAGAGAGAGAGACTGTCCAAGCTGTACGAACCAATCAAGAGGAGAGAGAGAAGAATGATGTGTGTGAGTGATGTCCAAATGAGGTGAGAGGTCACTCCTATTTATACACTTCGTCGAGGGTGAGGAAACACATCCATTAGGCTTCTTGAGCCTACATTTGATTGAGGCCGACCTTGACAATTTGTGCATGAGAAAATAAATTCAAAATTCCATTTATGCTTGTCTGAATGAGATGATCTTTATATCAAAATTGAACCTCTCGAAAAGAGGAATCCAATGCAATAATCATCTCCATCATATGAGTTGTCCCAAGGTGGAATTTGGCCCTAATTTCCAATTTTAACACCTCGATTTTCATTTTGGGGCACAAAGGTGGTCTCATGGATCTCTAGATGGTCAAAATTCCCGTCTCTACTCCAACGTCGAGGGATCTCAAGGTGGTGATAGACCTCCCATGTGTCAAGGTACGAGACCATCCTCCTTTGGGCCTTGGATTCAACTGCCATCCCTCATGAAGTGCTAAGCCGATTGGGGGCATGCCTGGTCTAGGTGCATCATCCCATAAATACATCAATGTGGGGCAAAGTGATGGAACGTTGTGGGTGTTGGAGGTGCCCATGGCTATATGTGATGCTCTATTGCTGCTTGGACATCCATGGCTTTCAACGTCTCACCTGTGGGTGCCAATATGTTTCTTTTAAGGACTTAAGCCTTAGTTAAGTTGTTTAAGCCACAATAGAACCACCTAACAATTACACACAATATCCAATGCTGATATCTACATCATCAGGTACATTTAATCATTTTTGCATCGAAGTGGACTAAGTTTGTAAGTAATGGGCAATTTGACACTTCAATCAAGGTTTCCCTTCCAAACTTAAAGCTTTGAACTCGTTATAGTGTTACCTCCCTAGGTAGAAGTGGTTAATAGACCACCCTATTAGGTGTTTCTAGCCCCTAAGGAGAATGGCATGTCCTTGTTCCACCTTTCGATCAATAGGTGTCATGTGAATAATGATGGAACGAAGGGGAGAAGACTTTATGGCCAAGTGCCATGGTTAAAGAGACCAACTATGACGGGTTTATCATCCTAAGCGTATAGATGTGGGGAGGGAGCAATCGTGGATGCATGAGTTACCAACTCGACGTTTGTTTTTACACTTCTGTGCGCCTTTTATTTTTTCTTGATTTTTCTTTGTATTATTGCTCGTAGCTCAAGGGTTAGAGCTTACTTTCTATGATGTATAACAATTATTACCCCCTTAATGGTGATTCAACTCATTGCCCACCAGATATTGGGACATGCAACGGTTCCTTCTCATAGTATGACGAGCAACATGTGCTCAAGAATTAGGTGATGGCCATAATGAGTGAACTAGAGCTCATGCTAGGATTTTGCCCACGTAGTAATGTGTATGTCCTGATCATCTTTTGCATTTTGATCTTCTTTTGTTTTTACTTGTGGCCATCATATTCTTTTTCTTGTTCTTTTAGCTGCATCAATCTCCCAGTGCCAAGTTCCAAGCCCTACCTAGGTATGAGGATGTATGGTGCCTGTTAAAATTGGAAACTAGGGCCAAATTCCACTTTGGACAACTCATTTGATGGAGATGATGATTGCATTGAATTCCTCAAAACATTGGAATTGGCCATGTGGAAGGTTATAAAAATCCCTAATGAAGCAAACAAGTCAACAAAATAATTGAAAAAATCTCCCTTTATTGACTGATGGTGATAGAAGATGAATATAATAGATGAATACTAAACACTTGAAGAGAATTCTTTGAGCTATGGTGCTCAAAAATCATCAGCAAGGAAGTTCCTTACCTCAATCTTTTTGCAAGCTTCTTCTTCTCTTTCTCAAAGAAGTATGAAGACTTTCTCAATGGTGGACTCTTATCTTCTCACTAAGATGATGGATTGCTGAGAAGCAATATGGCCAACATGCTAGTGCTCTTACTTTCTTTGCTTCAACAATGAAATGTGGTGTTGCTCTGATAGCAATTTGGCCAACATAACATTGTCTCATGTTTTGGTTCTCCCATGGCTTGTTTATTTAAAAATTTTGAATCCATCTTCCCTCTCTTGGTTCATGTATGATAATGACTTATGAATAGGACAAGATGATTCCATTGAGGGTTGCATATCTTTAGGGCGACTCAAATTCGGTTGTCCTTGACTGAGATCTTGTCAAAGAATTGCCTCCAAGTGTGGGAAGTGGTCCCGAATTTGCTGAGTCGACCATTTTCTCGACTACGTGACTTTCGAAGAAAATATGCACGGTGCACAACTGTCGAAGAAATAGTCACACCAACTTCAATTTTTTAACTCCATATACTTTGGACCTTAGGAAAAATTAATTTTTTTGAACTTCATAATGTCTTCAGTTAGAAAATATTCACTTGTGCATTTTGCTGGATGACTTTAAGCACCTTCTGGATTGTACAAACATTGGTATGATTTTCTAGTGTTAACAACCCTAGTTTTGGGGCCAGTCTGGTCTTATCTTTCAACCTTGGTTACCAAATTTTAATCATCTCTCTATCTCGACTCTGGAAACTCCAATATGGATAAGGCTCCCCAATTTTCCCATCCATATGGCACATCCAACTATCTTAGAATATCTGGAAATTCTTTTAGGTCACTTCATCAAAGTCAACTCTGAAAGGATTGTGAATGGAATTATTACATTTGTTCGCATGTGTTGAAGTGTAACTTAGTAAAGGGTTGCTGGAAAAAATTATTCTCAAATGGAGAGACAGGGCATATACCTAACTACTTGATTATGAAAATACAATTTTCTGTTGTAGGACTTGTCAACAACCTGGCCACCTAAAGAATTCATGTCCATATTCATAAGGTTTCTCTTTGCATTTAGATGCCAAGAAGAAATATTGTGGATGTAAAGATCCAAAAGGACCCAAAGGATCCAATTCCATTGCGGTTCACGAGTATAATAACTCACAAAATCATAAGTCACTTGATGCCAACCCTTAGGAGAGGAGACCCATCCTCCGATCTATATGGCACAAGATTCAACCATGATTTCCGTAACTTCAAACACTGGAAAAAAACGCAATCATGAATCAAACCATTCAGAGACTGACAAGGAGCCAACAAATATGTTTAAGCACTCAACAATGGAAACATCTCAAGGAAAGGAAATGGTTGTTTCATTTCCATCTTTCTCGTTAATCCCTCAGGATGGATAGACATTTGGAAGAGGAAAGGAAAGAGGGAAAACCCAATGTACAATCTTGGAACCTAAATCTAGGAAGGAAGAAAATGTAATGTTGCGTAATGTGCTTAGGGGAAGATTGATGTGATGTGATGTGATGTAATTCATTTTTTATTGATTAAAATAATTTTTACACTTACAAAAAAATTTATTCAATATTCCCCTTTACCCCCACCAGGGGTAAACATTGGGTAAAACTTATTATAAGTTTTACCCAATATTTCCCCTCATCAACATGGGTGCGAGCGGAAGGAGATATTTGGTAAAACATATTATTATAATTTTTATCCAATATTTCCCCCCATTCCCGACACCTATTCTCTCAAGGGGGGGGGAAATATTGGGTGGGGATGGGAGAAAATGTTGTGTAAACTTACTTACTGTCTTCCCCCACCATTATATATGAGGGTTGGGGGAAATATTGGGTAAAACATATTTTTCTAATTTTAACCCAATATTCACCCCCCACCCTCATATATTACAATTGGGGGGCATGGGGGAGGGGGAATATCAGGTAAAACTTGTGGGAAATGTTGGGGAATTACAAGTTTTACCCAATATTTCCCCTCACTGCATAGGGTGAGGTTGGGAGTGGAAGAAAATATTGGGTGGTTGGGGGAAATATTGGGTAAAACTTATAATAATATGTTTTATCCAATAGTGGGGGAGGGGGAATATCAGGTAAAACTTGTGGGAAATGTTGGGGAATTACAAGTTTTACCCAGTATTTCCTCTCACCACCCAATATTTTCTTCCACCCCCAATATTGGGTAAAACTTATAATAATATGTTTTATCCAATATTTCCCTTTCACCCCCACCCTCGTAGAACTGAAAATTGTGACATTATACAATATCCTGGCTTTGAGATGGCAATTATCATATTCACACTGACATATGTCATTAAACCTGACCAACCACATGCACAATATTAGAAACTAACCACTCGGGGGATTTGCACCAACATCAAATGGAGAAATCATGTCCGCGTATGTCATTTTAACTCCTAATCAATTTTTTTCTTTAATGAGACCATGCCTTTGAAGGATTCCCTTGTTTTTGTAGGTAAAGTGGTTTGTCTATTAAATATGGTGTTAAACACACATTTAATTATTTTATCTTTCTTCTCTACATTCTTGCAAACCATAATAGTTGGAATGCTTTGGCTATCCTCCTTCACATCATTTCATGAGCTTCTCATGCTCTTTAACAATGATTAAACCCCAAGGATCTGTATGGGTTTCTTACCTCCTTACATTGTCCAACAATATGCAAGGGTTTCGTACCTTCTTAGTCACCCCTTACAACCATAGAGTTCCCTGTTGAATCACTGATGGGGGGATTGACTATTTTATCATTCAACAACTCAACTCACCATTATTATCCCTTTGGAATCATTTTGTAGGGGTTTTTATCTGGAGTGTTGACTGTTGAGCCTCAAAATTACTCTTTCCATAGCAACTCTTTTCATTCCTTTTCTTTGTTTTTCCATAAGAAAGATGCATTCTCATCACTAATAACTGGTATATATTGTCTTGAGGAGGACATTTAGTGATTTACATGTTATGCTTTTTATGTTTTGCTGTTTGAATAAATTTTTGTATATTAGCTACAAAACACAACCTATTCTGCAGCTAACCGGTTGTTCCACAGCTACCTCCATGCTCTAACAGGTTCCAGGTGTCAGAAGGAGAAACTAGCCACAAGGGCAGCTTTGAAATCATCATGACATGGACCCTGTTCTATTCATTCAGCCTAGGTCGACAAAGAAGATGGCATAAGACTATGGTTAATGGATAAGTCAAACACAAAGAGACCGAGGGTAACAAGACTCTGTTTCGTGGTTAATTAATGCGTTTCACAGTGATGGGAAGCGTTATCTGGAGCAACTACCTATACCTACGGACTCCAACAACCACCTATACAAAGAATCCAATAGCCACCATGTCTTGGATTTATTTCTCCAGCAGCTGAGGAAGAAATTCCGCATATGTCTTCTACGTGTTTGGCTGTAGCATGCTTTTCTCCACAAACAGTTATATGATTTTTCTTATAAATCCCTGTGTAAGGGACTGAAGAAGTTAGTAATAGTTTTATTGTGAAATCAAAGTTCTAGACTCTGTAATTATTGGGCATTTTGTGTCCCTGTTTTAATATGAGAAGACCACATGTTTTTATGAACATTTGAAGGAGTTTTCTTGGAGTTGATTGAACAAGCGTAACCTAATCAGTTGCAAAGGGCCCCTGCACTGAAGAAGGTTTCATTTTATTTATTTTTTTCTTCTTGTTAATTGTAAATTCATCATTTTATTTCTAAAACAATGTTTATAATCATTTTCTTACTAATGGTGTTTATAATGCAATTTCTATCCTTTTCTTACTAACAATATTTATAATTTAGAGCAATTTCCATTAGCTTGATTTCTTTTTAGTTCTTATCAATAGTTTAGAAGATAGAACTCAATAGTGTAATCTTGTTTCTTCAATTAAAAACTAACCTTGTTTCAGGATGAAAGTAGGATTGAAGAATGATAAGGATACATTGTTGGATAGTTTATTTCATTTACTGTTTTGCTAGTTTAAATTCTCAATTAAATTAATCAGTTTCATTTACTGCCTTTGCCATTTCATTTTAGTTTAAAATACTAACTCATGGTGTTAACGAATGTTTATGGAAAACCCTTTAAGTTGATAATTCATCCTTAATTGAGTGGTTTGTTATATACCTGGGGGGGTAATATGGGGTACCGAGGGAGGTACCCAAGGTAATAATGTAATAATGGGATGAGCCATAGTAATAAATAAGGTGGTTAACCCATGTCATGTAAGGGATTCACAAGTAGTTAATAATAATGTAAGAGGCCCATGGTATTAGTTGATGGTATGAGGAAAACCATGGTAATGATGCATGGTATTGTATGTATGAGGCCTATATAGAGGCTAGAGACTCCACATGGAGAGATGAAGAAAAGTATTCTTGTATGAACAAGCATATGGCTTGTGGAGTATTCTCCTTCCTTAAGGAGTGAATGTATGGTGTTGCCCTACCTTAAGGGTTTGATAATAAGAAGCATTTCTATCTATATTTTGATCTTGTTATTTATTGGGTTATTTCTGTTATCATATATTTTCGGTTTAGATCTACAACAAGTGGTATCAGAGCACTTTCTTGGGCACAAAAGTGGAGATTTTCTTTTTTTTTTGGCAGGATTTCAAGGGCGGCGAATTTGCAGATCAGATCTGTACATTTTGGTTCAAGATCTACAAAATCTGATTGCAGATCTGTATTCTATGTGAAAAATACCTGATTTAAAAAAAAAAATCAGTCGAATCGGAGTCCGAATGAAGGAGATATCGCTGATTTAAAAATCAGTGGGGTTGCAGATAATTTTTCAGGGCAGCACGTTTGCGGCGCAGATCTAGACGTCCTGGTGCAAGATCTGCAAAATCTAATTGTAGATATGGATTCTTTGTGGAAAAATACCCAAATTCAAAAAAAAAAAATAAGTTGAATCGGAGTCCGGATGAGGGAGATATCGCTGATTTAAAATCAGCGCTTTTTTGCAGAAATTTTGGATGACGGCGGGAAAGTAGCAGCGCAGATCTGAAATTCCCGTGTCTGAATCAGGATTTCTATCACATGGGCAGATGCAGAATGGTTGTTCCATTTCCAAAAACAGGTTATAATAGAGATTTTGAGCAATATTTACGAAACTGTGATATTTTCAAATTTTAGCCAAGTAAGTGGATTTTTTCAAACCTTCATGGCTTCTAGCAAGGAATTTTTTACAGGAAAAGATGATGGTCCGACTATTGAAGAATTCATAAAGGAACTAAAGCGTATATTTGGGACATATTGGAAGGAGAAAGTGTGGTTATTTTTAATAGATGAGGCTGCCAAATGGTGGTGGAATTCACTTGACCACAAGCAGTTGACCAAACTTTCAGAGGAAGAATTTGAAAAATTACTTTTAGACAGATGGTCTCATGCTAGAAAACAAGATAAGGAGAAACATGTGGGTTTATTTCCTACTGGTATATCCTTATTGGAGGTTCATGGGTTGATTCAGAAAGAGAAGATCGTTGTGTCTATAAATCCTAGTTGCCAGCATAATTTTATCAGTGTTAATTTGGCAAAAAAATTGCAAGTCCCAGCAAAACAAATTGAACATACACAGGGTGATAATAAGGATGTTCAAGTGTACAAGGATTTGAAGATTTCTATGGATAAATATGTGTTGCATGATGATTTTTATGCTTCAAAGATGGATAATATGGATGTTGTTTTGGGATATCCTTGGATGGAATCCGTGGGTACTATCAATATTAATGTACAAAAGAAATTCCTGAAGCTATGGTATAAAAAGAAGAAAATTACATTACAGGATATTTCCATCCATAAACAGGTAGAGCACGTGGAGGCTGAAGCAGAAGATGTTCAAGGGACTGACATATCAGATGATGAGCAGTTGATGGTCGACAATCAGACACAAACAGAGGCTCAAGCAGAAAAGGTTACATGTGCTGATACATCAGAGGAGGACTCAGTGGTTGAAGTCATATTGGAAAAGAAGACACCACAACAGGCACCTCCGCAGGGTGAATTAAAGAAAAAGACACCGTGGGTTAAAACTTCAACATATCATCACCCACATCACCCCGCAAGAAAACAACCAACAAGATGGCAACCTATTAGCTACAAGGACTACAACCCCCGTATGATGGATAACGAGGAGCGAAGATCCACCTACTACACATCAACACAGAAGAGCTGCCATGGTCAACTTCCATATCAAGCGAGCGAGGCACCAACGAGATCGAGGGTTCACCTTTCTC
>APFE030756755.1:194960-284204 GCA_000404065.3 Pinus taeda
TTCAATATTCTGGAACAAGTTCTGAAATGTGTTTGGAATATCTTCTTGGCTGTTGATGCCCATTGCCAAGAAGCGATCCATCCTAGATGAATCTTTGTTCTTGCAGGACGTTTGTTGCTGAAGCATCTGTGTGAAGAATGGCTAGTTTTATGACAGTGCTTACATGGATAAAGATCAAAACAATGATCTTTCAAATGGCCAACTCGATCACAGTGTTGGCATTTCACGATCTGTTGTTGTTGTTGTGGTGGAAGAGGGGCAGAGTCTGGAACAGCTGAAGCTGAACTATCATGAGGAGCAGGTGAACTGTCATGAATAAATCCAGCACTCTGAAACTGAATGGGCTTGGCGTAGTCTGGAATATGAAAGGACAAGTCCTTGTCATATCCAAGACCAGTTCTGTGCTTGTTGTGGACAAGCCGTTCCGAAGGTCTGATGATGGGCTTGGGAAGTGCAGACTGAGTTTCTGCATCTGCATGTAACCTTGCTGCTTTATTGGGCACTGGATCTGAATGAACTTCAGCAATATTGTCTTGCTGTTTATGAGAGTCTGTTTCATTGTTCTGAATAGAAACATGTTCAGAATGATGACTCCTCTGTTTTAATTCTTCTTGCTGTAGCTTTGTCTCAAGCTGCAAAAACTCAATATTCTCTTGTGCATTTTGTAGACATATTTTAATATTGAATAGAGAGGTTTTGTTGATTTTAACCATCTCATCAACAGTGGAATGTATCTGAGTATTTAACAACTCTAATGCATTATCAAGTCTGGTCATTTTCTTCATTATCTTATATGTTAAAAAAACTGATCACAACTATCAACCAGTGAAGAAGAAGCAACAATCACTCACAATTCAATGTCACTACGATATCCTTTATAAATGTCAGCAAATGATCAGTGTGCAACATAAAAGATTACAATTAGCTCACCAAACTCTTTATGCAGCAGTGGAATCAAGGAATCAATGCACTATAATGAGTTTTAAATACAATGCTACACTGGAGCAGCAGCAACTGCAAACTTGCTTGGATCCTTCAAGTACTCCTTCACAGTTTCAGGAAAACCTCCAAGAGATTAGAGAATACTCGGCTCTGCTTCAGATGTATATGCAACCAATTATTAAGGAGATTTGACTCTTTGACAATGATAAAATCTGCCCACAAAGGACAACTCGAACACAAACTGATAGAACTTGATTTGAAGATGCTTTGATTTTAATAATATATCAGCCTGCAATGTATATTATTTTTCATATAATACCAAGAAGTCTTCTAGCATACACTGTCTAGTACCACAATTCAACAGAAATTGTTAAGACACCGTATTCACCATAAACGAATATCATACACTAGGATATGAACCTGCAGTTGCCAACTTCTGTACTTTGATAACAGCGACTATCATGTACCTTTTCCATCGTTCAAGCATGCCTGCCCATCGAAGACACCATTTTTTTTTATTTTTATTTTATTTTTATTTTTATCTTTACCATGTGGCTGAAGGAGATCCCAGATGATAGGATGAACTGACTCAATGCCACAACTTCAAGTACAATATTGTTGGGCAATTCTAAAAGAATATTAGCTATTATTATCAAGTTGTCCTAAAAGAATATGCCTACTTCCACAACTGCTCGTGTACTGAGAAAACTCTGCAGATTTGTTGAAATTTGTTTTTCATCAAAACCTCCGCATATTAGAAAAGAATGCAGGCGGAAAATAATAGGATGCTTTGAGAAGAGTATTTATCACCAGCAAGAAACCACAAGAGCAAAGAATTTATCACCGACAGTAAGATATTTTACAGGATTGTCAAAGTCATTACGTGCAGCAGGGAGAACAATTTGCACTCCTTTGCAAATTTATGTCATCGACATTACATTCCAGAAACTCTAAATCTCAATGGAAACCAGACCTCGGACAAATCCGCCTACCAAGAAATACCAATATTTGAACTACACGGCATTAAAAATCCACGAACTGCAGTAAAGGAATCCCTTATCCAAACAAGAACACCCTCAATAATCAAACTCCATGACCATAACGAACAAATCATAGCTAAATCAAATCCTTTTCTTGTGAAGATACCGCATTTAGCCTTGGAGACAAGGTGACACTGGATTCAATCCAGATTTTTGAATGCAGTTCCGGCTTTGGACAGTGGAGCATGGCGCTGCAATCGAAACCCCGCTATTTATAACCATAGAATCCAAAATTCCAGTCATTTCTTCTTTCAAATCAGGCAAAATAATAGAGCAAATGCCGCGAAAAAACAAAGCACTGATCCTTTCGGAATCCTAACTAAAAGGAAGGGTCAACCATGCCTAACAGGTCACCGAAAGTGATTCGAATACGGGAGCAAGAATATGAAAGAATAAGTGCTCAGAGGATTCAAATCCAGGACCATTGAGCATGAAAGAATAAACGCTTAACATCGTTATGCTGCAATTTACACTCTTATCTTTACGGCCTTCACGTGCCTCGGTATCGAAGTTTTTTCATCGATTTTTGAATTTCATATACCACTCAACAATTCAAACGTTGCCTTAAAATGGCACAGCGTTACCATTTAATACCATTCAATAAAATGTTGATTCGCATTCAACATATACCGTGTTCAATACTATTCAATACATACGCTGGACCATTCTATAAAATAGCGTTAATACGCATTCAACAACGTTAAATACCATCATTCAACAACGTTAAATACCATCATTCAATGCATTCAACGCATTCAAATTTGGACGGGCATATGTATAAACCCACTACGCACAGCGTTAACTCCACAACGTTACCAAATGTTATCAGGGCATTCAACATATACCATATCATATGTATTCTTTGGTCTTTCAACGAACGTTTTCTTCAGTTATATGTTACATAACCATTACATTGATCATTAAAATCTCATTCATTGATGATTAGCAGATATTGGAACGAAACGGGCATCGAGCTTGGATCAAGAAATTCCGGCATTAAAGCTCTCAATTCTACAGCGTTGGGATTTCGGGCACTCAGAATGCATCAATATAATGTCTCTTCGGGTCAGAGAGACTAAAATATACCCTTGATGTCGTTTGACAGTTAAATAAGTGAGCTGAGATAACTTTAACAAATATATTTGATACTTATAGAATGTCATGCACTGATGAAACATACGTTTTAGAGAATTTCAAAGATGAAAATGGGCCATTCTTCTGAGAATCGATTGGTAATTGCATCATAAAACTAATATGCACCATACACAATAAATTAAGAAGTGGGAACAACTTCTGGAGTATCGACCTCTTTATTTATCAGCGTTTTGCGCTGGAATAAAATGATTAAACAACATAAATCCGACCTTTGAGTGGAGGTTGTCTTTGACTTTGCCTTTGCTACCATTAGCATTCAACATATACCGATGAGACAACTTTAACGGGCAACGTAACGTACCATTCTAGGCGTTCATCAAACGGCTCATTCAATATCGATCCATAACGCATTCAAACTTCGAACATAACGCATTCAATAGGAGTTGGACCTTCATCGATGGTGGCGAATCTCTGCAGTGGCACCGTCAGGCCTTAGCGCTAAAACAGGAAATGACAGTATGGACAGATGTGCAGTGCTGGCAGAGGTAGGTTATTTCAGGTCTGAGGGGAATAAGGCAGAGTCAGAGGTCAGGTAACGCAGAACTAACATATATATAGATACCACAAAACAAGTGGCTCAAATTGGAGCAGGACCAGCAATCGCCCGCTCTGATACCATGTTAAACACACATGGGAGCAAGAACAATATGAATGATAAATCATGCAAGTACAATTTTTATTAACAAGAGATATGCATTTATAGTACATGTGGTGACCGTTGGGTTTCACATCCCAAGGTCTCTTGGACTCCTTTTGTCCATTCGGCTTCCACACTAACCCATTGAGGATTAGGTGTCCAACAAATTCAACAAAAAAATTTACTCTATATCTTCCAGCAAAAGAAATCACATAAATAGATGACAAAGAATGGATTGATGATGAAGATGATATTCAACCTCTCTTTACTACTTCAGATATTAGTGAAGATAGTCAAATTTTAAATACATTGGAAAATTTTGAATCATCTTCAAAATATGACTATGAGAAATTTCAGGAAAAATCTAATGTTGAATATTTGTCATCTAAGCAGATGTCTCTCTATTCTATGAAAGAGTTTGGTAGCTCTACAATTGAAATTTTTCCAAGTAGGACATTGAACATAAACAAAAACTTGCAAAAACTACAACAAGAAGAGTTAATCAAAACATTACCAAAACATTCCACTGCATTTGCATGGGAATACACTGACATGAAAGACATTAATCTTAAGACTTGTATTCATCACATCTACATTGAGGAAAATTGTAGACTTATCAGACAACCTCAGAGAATGATGAATCCAAATCTTAGAGAGATTGTGAAAGAAGAGCTCCAAAAATTACTGAATGTAAACTTCATTTACCCAATTTCAGATAGCCAATGGGTTTGTCCTTTGGTAATTATGCCTAAAAAAAATGGTAGATGGAGGGTGTGCATTGATTAACAACCCTTAAAGATCATTTTTCCTTTGCCTTTTATAGATCAAGTGTTAGATACATTAGTAGGTAAGAAGCATTTCTCATTCTTGGATGGTTTTAGTGGTTATAATCAAATTCAAGTAGCACCAGAAGATCAGGATAAAACCACATTTACGTATCCATGGGGAACATATGCCTACTGAGTACTTCTTTTTGGGTTATGTAATGCACCTGCAACATTCCAAAGAGCAGTTCTAGGGATTTTTTCCTGATCTAATACATGATTGTGTAGAGGTATATATGGATGACTTTACAGTCTATGGCAATACATTTGAAGACGCTTTGGGGAATTTGGAAAAAGTTTTTAAAAGATGTAAAGAAACAAACCTTTCACTAATCCATGAAAAATGTTTTATGATGTTTGCAGAAGGTATTGTTTTAGGAAATCACATTTCAGGAGATGGGATTAAAGTTGACAAATTTAAAGTTGAAGTTATTTCTAAATTATCAATCATAATTGCTAAAAGGATGTTAGAATTTTTCTAGGATTTACAAGATACTATAAAAGGTTTATAGAAAATTTCACTAAAATAACATCTCCACTCTTCAATTGCTTACCAAAGATTGTGAATTCAATTGGAATTATGATTGCTAGTTGGCATTTGAAACCTTAAAAACAAAAATTTCTAAAGCACTCATTTTAAGAGGTCCAAATTGGAAACTCCCTTTCCATATTTCAATAGATGCTTCAGATACAGCTCTGGGAGCTATATTGGGACAAAAATATCTGATTCCTTATGCTATCTACTATACAAGTAAGAATTTGACTCCCACTGAGTTAAATTTTACTGTGACTGAAAATGATTTTTTCGCTGTTCATGCAATTAACAAGTTCAAACACTATATAACAGGCTATGAAACCTTTGTTCATATAGATCACTCTGCAATTAGATATTTAATAAATGAACCTATTACTAGTGGCAGAATTACAAGATGGCTTTTACTTTTGCAAGAATTCAACATTACTATGCTAGATAGACCTGGAAAACAAAACACAGTTGCTGATTTCTTGTCCAGGATTCAGAATATCAAAGAAGGTTCTTCGGTTGAAGATAAGTTTCCTGATGAATATCTTTTTGCAGTAACTACTCAAACTCCTTGGTTTGCAGATATTATTAACTATTTAGTCACAGAAAGTTACCTTCACATTTGTTTCCTAAAAATAAAAAAATAAAAATACAAATAAATAAATAAATAAATAAATTCAGGTAAGTGCAAGATATTCATGGATCACTAACGAATTGTATAAAACAGGCCCAGATCTTATGATTAGATGGTGTGTCAGGGAAGATGAAATGCCCGAGATTCTTAAGGCATGCCATGATGAGCCATGTGGTGAACACTTTGATGACAAGAGGACAACTTATAAAATCCTTTCTTTAGGATATTATTAGCCATCCATCTTCAAAGATGCTAAAGAATATGTCAGGAGATGTGACAGTGGCCAAAGGGTAGGGAAACCTGCTCCCTCAAATGAAATGCCATTACAAATTCAGGTACTCATTGAACC
Organism: Pinus taeda; assembly: GCA_000404065.3. Classification (NCBI taxonomy): domain Eukaryota; kingdom Viridiplantae; phylum Streptophyta; class Pinopsida; order Pinales; family Pinaceae; genus Pinus; species Pinus taeda. Next base: position 201,065 of record APFE030756755.1, read on the forward strand.
TTTTGAAAAGTGGGCCTTAGATTTTGTTGGGCCAATTAATCCTCCATCTAAGTAGAAGAAGTATATATTGGCATGCGCTGATTATGTCACTAAATGGATAGAAGCTAAAACATTACTTTTTTCTAATGAAAAATCTATAGTAAATTTTCTTTTTGAGGACATTTTTATTCGTTTTGGTGTTCCAAGAGAAATTGTGACAGATCAGGGATCTCAATTTACATCTAACATGGTGGAAGGGCTTGTGGAAGAATATAAGATCAAACATAGGAAATCTACTCCTTATCATCCTCAAGTAAATGGTTAAGTGGAATCTACAAATAAAGTGATTGAAGGAATCCTCACCAAGACCGTGAATCTACATAGAAGAGATTCGGCGAAAAGATTTTCTGAAACCTTATGGGCTTATAGAACTACATGGAGAAACACAATGGGACATACACCCTATGAACTTGTTTATGGGAAACAAGTCTTGTTCCCTATAGAGTTCCAAATCAGAACTTTCAAGATGGCGGTCCAACTGGGACTAGATTTATCAGAGGCACAAAAGCATAGGCTGGAGCAATTAAATGAATTTGATGAAATTAAGCAAGAGGCAGTTCAAATGATTAGTATAGTCCAACAATAGAAGGTTAAATGGCATGAAAAATATATCAAAGGCAAGAGGTTTCAAGTGGGAGATTGGGCGCTATTGTTTGATTCAAAGTTTAAAGATTTTCAAAGGAAGTTTCAAACTCATTGGCTTGGGCCATATGAGATTGAAAAAGTCTTTAGTAATGGAACAGTGAGGATAAGAACAATGGATGAAAGTAAAACTCCTCTTCTTGTGAATGGTCATAGATTAAAGATATATCAGAAACCAATTTTAAAAGAGGAGTTCATTAGGGTTTTCCACGACAATTCTGAAATGAAGCTAGTAAAGAAGAATTCTTTTTCTCCACTTAGTCTTTATTTTTCCTAAAAAAAATTAAAAAACACAAATAAAAAAAATAAAAAAATTGTATAAGGTTGAAAATCAATCATTGATTGGCATACTTATACAGAAAATACAAGGTGAAAATCAAAGGTTTCTGACACCCTATATTTTCCATTTTCTTTCTGTAATAAGTAATGACAAAAAGCTACAGTCGCTCTGCAGTTTAGATTATGCAAATTCATCATCTCATCTCACTTCACTCCATTTTATTTTTGTAGTTTCATTTCATCTCATTGTTATATTTCATCAATAAATTTTTCAATATTTTCTTTTACAGCTTTCATTCCTTTTTCATTTCATTTATCATCTTGTCTTACATCTCATTTCATTTCACTTACATAGCCACATCCATTTCATTCATGATCCATAAGCCATATTCCAATTTCTTTTTCATGTTCTGCAGCTGATTCTGTTCTGCAACCACAATTTGTTTATCAGTTCAGGCACAAGTGTACAACTCATAATAAAATCTTGTATGCAGGGAATTGAAAAAAAAAAATCAATTTTTGAAGACCAACCATGCTCAAGGCACCTGTGGATCAACATCAAAAAAATTAGCAAGTGAAAGGTAAAGGTTCCAAAGGTAAATGCAAAGATTTATTTAAAAAGCAATTTGAAAACATAAGTTTGTATAGTATGTATAATCACATGTCTCCTTAATCAACCATCATTTGATTTGACCGCCACTATATCTCCACCATATCTTCCAAATTTAATGACAAACAGTCTCAATGATTCTTTCATAACAAATCTTCTTTTCAAACTCCATAACTTGTACTCAAACGGTCCTCCACAACTCCACCTGTTAACGGTTAAGATGACGATGTGACCTACCTATATACGACTCTCTAAATCGTTACTGTCTATTTATTACATGCAAACCCTTAAGTTTTTCTCTCCTATAACATGCAGTCATTCTATCACATAGAAAACAGTCATTCCATTTTCATATACACGCAGTCATTTCATATACACAGTGTTTCCATTTTCTATATATGTGGTCATTCCATTTCCATACACACAGTCATTCCATTTCTTAAATAACACTCGTTTTATAAACAGTAAGAGTAATTTTGAAGGTTAACCAAAAAAAGTGGATATGGCGCTTATTGTCAGGACAGAGCCCGTAGGGGTAAAGTATATGGAGGGGTATCCACAACTTAAAGAGATGCTACAAAAGGCCGAACGGTTAAATTTTATTGAGAAATTTGACTGCTACCACAAGGAAATTACCAAGTCTTTTGCAAGGTCATTTGATGGCACAAAAATGGAGATACGAAATATTAAATTTGCAGTCACAGAATCCTTCATAGCAGAAGCAACAAAATTGCCGAGACAACGAGAAAGATGGTTTAAAAACAAGGAATTTCATGGTGAATCTTGGAAAGTGATCCTTAGAAGCCTAGGTATGGATGTTACAGTATTTAGGAAGGGAATTCCTATTTCAGCACTCAAGAACAAATGGGGTAATATGATGTTGATATTGCAAAAATTCATTACATGTGAAGGAAGATTTGAGTTTATGTATGTTTACCATATACACTTATTAATGAATTTCTTAAAAAATGGAACCATCAACCTTCCCTTCTTCCTTCTAAACAGTTTAAGAAAGATGGTTATAAATGTCCAAAAGAAAATTGAATTCATAGAAACAACTATGTATCACCATGGATTAGTGAAAATACTAGTTGAATTCCATTTGAAAAGTATAGAGGATACCTGGGAAGATTTCTTGGTAAGAAATTTTTTCGAGGATGCTCCAGAGTCACCTGAGGAGAATCATGTTAAGAAAAGTAGGAGGAGAAAGATCAACATTAACATTCAAAACAAATCTAGAACCTCCTCACAAAAGAATGATGCAGAGACAACTTCTAAACTAGAGGTTAGAAAGCAGACTAAACAGAGAGCTGAAGAAATCAATGAAGACATTCTTGAACCTTCATCACCACAAGAAGATGAACAGTTACTCTCCGAAAGATTGACCAAGATTAGGGAGAAAATCAAGTAAAAGAAGGAGATAGGGAAGAGGAAGAAGGACACAAGAGAAGAAATCATAAGCTTCCAAAACCTGAGAAGGAGCTCTAGACTTCGAGGTAAGGTGAGGAAGGTAACATCAAAAGGAGCCCAGTTCATAAACTTAGAAGAAGAAACCCCAGTTCAATCCCCTGACAGTATTCCACTTGAACGCAGTCCACAAAACTCTCCTCCACAGAATTTTGAAGGCACCCCAAGCAGAGCTTCTCCTGGCATAGATCCAGCACAGCAACAAGTCTATGACTACATAGAGTCATTAGAGAGGAAGGATACCTCAGTGGATCCAGGATCCTCAACTAATCTAGAGCAGCCTGTCAATCCAGAAGAACCTTTAACTAGCTCTCTCAAACAAGAAATCTTTGAGTTAGAGATTTTGAACAGGCATATTCAAAAAGAAAATGAAACCTTGAGGTAACAGAACAATCTAGATAAAGCCATTCATGACAACACAATGCTGCACCTAGGATTATGGTATAAGAAAAATAGGAAGTTGAAGAGGAAAACTAGGAATTTGAGCAGAACACTTATCAACCTCAAATACAAACTTCTTATGAAGAAGCCCAGGATGGCAGTCAGTGCAAGGAGAAGTAAGAAAATGAAGTTGGATGTGCTGGTAGAAGTGTCAGAACAGATGCAATAGGAGAAAGAAGTTCACATTTTTGAAAATTGCATGGGGACATGCAATGATTTTGCAGTGAGGGTATGTTGAGCCTCAAAATTACTCTTTCCCTAGCAACTCTTCTCATTCCTTTTCTTTGTTTCTCCCTAAGAAAGATGCATTATCATTACTAATAACTGGTATATACTGTCTTGAGGAGGAGATTTAGTGATTTACGTGTTATGATTTTTATGTTTTGCTGTTTGAATAAATTTTTGTATATTAGTTACGGAACATAGCCTATTCTATAGTTAACCAGTTGTTCCACAGCTACCTCCATGCTCTAACAGGTTCCAGGTGTCAGAAGGAGAAATTTGCCACATGGGCAGCTTTGAAATCATCATGACATGGACCCTGTCCTATTCATTCAACCCAGGTCGACAAAGAGATGGCATAAGACTACAGTCAATGGATAAGTCAAACACAAAGAGACTGAGGGTAACATAACTCTGTTTCGTGGTTAATTAATGTGTTTCATAGTGATGATAAGTGTTATCTGGAGCAACTACCTGTACATACGGACTCCAATAGCCACCTGTACAAACGAATCCAACAACCACCATGTCTTGGATTTATTTCTTCAGCAGCCGAGGAAGAAATTCCCCATATCCGTCTTCTATGTGTTTGGCTGTAGCATGCTTTTCTCCACAAACAGTTATACGATTTTTCTTATAAATCCCTGTGTAAGGGACCGAAGAAGTTAGTAATATTTTTAATGTGAAATCGAAGTTCTAAACTCTGTAATTTTTGGGTGTTTTGTGTCCCTGTTTTAATATGAGAAGACCGCATGTTTTTATGAACATCCAAAGGATTTTTCTTGGAGTTGATTGAGCAAGCGTAGCCTAATCAGTGGCAGAGGGCCCCTGCATTGAAGAAGGTTTCATTTTATTTATTTTTCTTCTTCTTGTTAATTGTAAATTCATCATTTTCTTTCTAAAACAATGTTTATAATCATTTTCTTACTAACAGTGTTTATAATGCAATTTTTATCATTTTCTTACTAACAATTTTTATAATTTAGAGTAGTTTCCATTAGCTTGATTTATTTTTAGTTATATCAGCAGTTTAAAAGATAGAACTCAATAGTGTAATCTTGTTTCTTCAATTAAAAACTAACCTTGTTTCAGGATGAGAGTAGGATTGAATAATGATGAGGATACATTGTTGGATAGTTTACTTCATTTACTGTTTTGCTAGTTTAAATTCTCAATTAAACTGATCAGTGTCATTTATTGTCTTTGCCATTTCATTTTTAGTTTAAAATACTAACTCACGGTGTTAATGAATGTTTATGGAAAACCCTTCAAGTTGATAATTCATCCTTAACTAAGTGGTTGAACATTTCATCTATGCAATGAGTTATTTCTGCATCTTTGTATTTGCTTTCTCTTAGATTAATGAAGTACAAAATTACTTCAATGTCATCCCAAGGAGACTTTCTTCCAAAATTGAAAGGCAGAGTAACCAAGTATTTCATTTAGTTTTATTTCTGTAATTAGTTAGACATCAATTGAAAATTTCACTTTCAGTTTTAATTCATGATTTGGAAATAATGGTAAAATAAGAATAAAACCTTTGATTTCATTTCTCTCTTAGCTTTGTTTCCATATCTTTCTTAGCTCCGTTTTCATTTCTTTCTTAGCTCTGTTTTCATTTTTAGATTTTGAGCAGTCTTTAAGAAAGTTAGATTTAGTTTTGATAATTTACATTGTAAATCATTAGGAATTAAAAGACCAAAAACCCCAAAACAACATAAAACATAAAAACAACGAAGTGAAAGGGGTTAGCTAGCATAAACAGTGCACTACACTTCATCAATTTACGATACCCGGATTGATAATTTATGTAGAGCAATTTAGGACACTAAATTGACCAAACATTTATCTCCCCAATTCTCTCCTCAAACAATTGTGCCTCGAGTAACCCATTTGATTGATCAAGATTGAATATTTGACCAAGTGTTTACTAGTGAACCAACATGGTATGATATTGTACATCCCTACCTATCTTGAATGCTAGAAGGGGTTTCAATTTAGTGTCAGAGCCTTACCACACTAAGTTATTCATTGTGGTGTACATGTTGTTTAAGTGATATAGGGTTTGGTCTAAATTGAGGTTCATTGAAGACCACAAATTGGTTGTTTGATATAGTTCTCCCAGATTCCATGACCAGTACCCATATAGATCCATGTTCATGCTTATAAACATTGGTATCAAATTTGTTTCTTCTCTTAATGTTACATGCCTTCACCACTAAACACTTGATCACAAAAAAATTGGTTGAACATCAATTTTTCTAGTGTCCTACAAGTTTTGTATTCTTTAACCCACAATTCAAAAATATAAAAAGATCTTTCACATCGGTCCATCTCCATTTACAAGATTTTGTTCTATTATAGCTTGAGTCCAATTAATTTATGGCTTGATTCCACTTGGAAAGAATACCTATAGGCTTGTAATTCTTCTTCTTGCAATTTGATTCATGTGACAACATGATTCAAATTCAATGAGATGGATGCTCAAGTAATCCATGAGGTAATTAATCTATAGATTAAATTGATTTCCAAAAACTATCTTGATGATAAATCCAAATCTGAACTCTGTTTTACACTAAATTATAGAGACAACTATTCCTGTTCACAATCTTAACTTATCCCACTATTATTATTAATTGAATCTAACCACAGATTAATGGTTTTTGTAGAAGCCTTTTTTGATCCCTAAACTATTGTGGATATTTCACAGGACAATTCATAACAACATATTTGATGAAATAATACTTAAAAATATTAAATCTACACTATGAGGGTTTATTTCTCTTTAGATTTCTAGATCTGTAAATTATTGTTTATTATGTATGCATGCAAATTATAATTTTACATAAAATAGAGAGTAATTAAATAAAAAATCACAAACCATAATTGACACAAGATATATCTTAAGGGACCCTTTTGGGAGAAAACCTAACTGGAAGGTAAGGTCGCTCTACACTCTTTCTCATGATAGAATCTGGTTGCAAGTACAAATTAGTAAGGCATGTGGCCCATGGGCTACTATAGTGCACAAATACACTTGGTGCGCTCTCTCCATATCTCTATGAGCTATTCTACTCCTCTATGGAACAAAATTCCCTAAACAAGAATGAAACCTCTTTTCCTCCTAGTGGGCCGATTATAACACAGCCCGATAGCCTACTAGTAGTTAGGTTTGACTCCAACTCTTAAATAGAGTTACAATATGGATTATTCTAAAGTCTTCTTCATCATGATCACATGGCTAGCCCATTTTCCATGAGTATTGGGTTCATCCTCTCATTATCACGGACAAAACAGGGAGGTCAACTTATGAGTGGCATAATTTTTCCATACAAACTCCAATGAAGGTTATTATTGCATCGTTGGAATTTTTTTTGTGTAAAATAGGGAAAAAATGGTGTTGGGATAAAGTGGAAAAGTTTTACCTTCCAAAAATATGTCATCCGATGCCTCAAAATGCTCCCAGAAGGTTTCAAACCCCAATTTTCCAAACGGGCTCCCATTGGTAAAAATGGTCGTGTGAGCTAATTCCTGCACTTTTTCCACTCTTAAGCATTAGGATGGATGACAACAAAATATAATGGTTCAATTTGGATAATTTTTTAACTTATAATTATGCTTCATCAAATGCTAATGTGAAAAGGGTACTATTACAATATATGTCAATTGATCCCATCATAGGAATGCCATTTGACTTAAACTTGATGATTGAAGGCAATCCCTTTGAAGAGTCTTCAAATGTTACCACATTATGCTTGAAACCATGATTCAAGAAATTATGACAATTTGTTTAGATATTAGATTTGAAGTTCAGCATTACTAGGTTTACAAATAGTGCTTAGATTTAAGAACTACCATCAGTTACAATAAAGTTCCAAATGGGGGCTTAATTAATGCATTTTTAACATACTTGGAAAAACAAAAAGAAGATAAATATAGACTCAGGCTCAACAACTTCCCACATACTATTTTGTCTTCAAGGACAATAAATATTGATGACTTATATCATTATGGACTTGCAATGTTCTCTTCAACATATTCCTTATTACCTGCCAATCATCTAGAAGCATGGTATCATAAGATGACCAACCCCTATTGTAAATTTATAAACTTGTATCATGTTCCTCCTTGAATTTTCATCGAAAGTATACTGAATTAGTCTTATTATAAGGTCAATTGTTTAATCAACTTCTTCATCAAAGGGATGATCTAATATGCTCTATTTAATAATGGCATCTTTATCCTAGAAAATACAACCACTAAGACCATAAATTCCTCCATTTTCCTATCCATTATATTGATCTTTAACAAAAGCAATGATGTTGCCAAGGTCTTAAATTACAACTAGGACATCCTCTAGATTTTTAACATCTGCACCATCACCATCTTTCTTATTATCTTGTAATTATTGATACTTGTAATATGTCATGCTTCTTATATTGAGGCAGGGTGATTGTGGGAAGGCATTGGTCTTGCGGCATGTAAACAAAGAACAATATCCATATCCATTTAATGTTAATTTTATTATTATTTATAAAATTGAATAAAGTTTCTTTTTGTTAATAAATGTAGTCCACACCTGATGTTGATGATGTTGACGTTGACAAAGAGTCATTATTTGAATGCTTCGAGTCAATTGAGATGGTAAAAAGGGCTCTGTAAAAGCAAATTAGGGAAGTTATTGAATTACTTAAGTGTGAACCCACCGAGGAGAAACAAGAAAGGTGTCAAATTTTGACACAATAGATACAATGTTTTGGGGTAAGCGTAATTTTTAAAAAATATTTTTTATCATATACATTCATTTATGAACCTTTGTTAGATAACTTTATATGATTATAACATTTTTTTTGTTTCCTTAGATTATTTGGCACATGTGCATGACCCTACTCATGAGACTAGTGTTGGTTATAGCAATGCAACACCAACACCACAATGTCTTAATAGGATCCACATACCCACAAGGCTATTTTCACCTCCTCCTAAGGGTCATATCCCTATGACTCAAACAATTCCCATCTTTTCATGAGGTCCATGACATGCTCTCCCGATAGGAGGCACTAGACTCTACACATGATGGTGTAGATGGTTGTTTAGGTGATTATATAGATCGATTTCCTAGATTGACAAATGCAACCAATAAGGGAACAATGTTGGTTACATTTTTGGTCGAGGAGAACCTTGTTCCAATAAATATACTAAAGATCATAGGTAATTATGAATTCCTACATTTTTTTATATTATCCAATTTCTTCTTCTTTTTTTTTCCAAAACAAAACGAACTTTTTATTAAAATAAAAAGTTACATAGCATATGCATTAAGCATTCAATTTGGCTGTATGAAAGCAGATCATAGAGCCCACAGGATACAATCCTGCCTAAAAGAAAAAAACAAAAAATGTGATGTTCCTGATATCAGGAATGCAAAAGAATAACAGAAACTCTAGCTGGCCTAAGCTCTCATGCCCTTATTCTTCTCCACTTTTCGCCAAACATCAGTGTTGTGAGTGGAGTCAATAATGGAAATTTTTATATTATCTAATTGAAATGTACATTTGTTCAATTATTTTAAATTACTAATCAAATCATTTTGCAAGAAACAACATTTTTTTATAGGTATCTTAATGAGAAGGTCATGGATATTTTTGGGTCCACCATATGCATATGATGGAATGCTCAAAATGTAATTTTTTGAAAAAACATCTTATGCACTATTTGGAAGGTATGTTGGGTGATTTCTTCAACAAAAGTGGATTCACCTCATTGGTTGGAACTTATTTAAAATATGTGAGGAATTAATATAGTATTCATTTGAAAAAAAACCTAGTATGAGCCTCCTCCAATAATTTCAAAGTGGGAGTGAAAAAATATATTGGATTTAAAGGAGAAAACACTGAGAAAAGAGGGAAAGTTGCCACCTATTCTAGGAAGGTATATGATATTTTGAATTTACTTAATTGCATAATTTCCTTTAGTTCTACCTAAAATTGTGATATTTGACATATTTCAAATTTTTTTTAGGATTCCAAACATCTCTAAAGCAACCAAGGAAAGGTTTGAAAAACATATGCAACATAAACTTTGTTATGGAGGTTACATGAAACTAAACAGATTGCAAGAACCAAAAGGTTGAACCATATAATTCCTATTATAATCCAACTGGTATTTCATTACATCCAGTAAGAAAAAATGTATGATCTTATGCAATACAAGGGCTAAATTCAATACTGTGACCACCAAAGAAGACCTCCAACTTGGTTACAAGCTCGACTTTCAAGTTGTGGTTGAACATCAACAAAGCATAGGGAAAACACAATTTTCTACAATCAACAACATGGTAAATAAAATCAATAAACTTTGATTGTTGATTATTTGTAAAATTTATTCACAATTGAATATTCCCATAAATTAATGTGTCCATTTATTTTAAAAATGAGGGCAACAATAATAATCAGGCAAATAGTCGACAACAACCCCATGACAATGGAGTGCAACTTGATCGTGATGATATAATCACTAATAAATAAGAACTATGGATTAAAATTATTAAATTTTCTTGCAAAATTATGTACTTATAATTTTCTTGTTTCACCCGAGGAACAAGAAAGGCAAGGTGAAGCTAGTGATTAGTGGCAACAAGCCAAAAAAGGGAAGGGTGCTCTGAAGCAAGATCCCTCCTCTTCCCAACCTCAGTGGCAAGCTCCCCCAAATGAGGCTAGTCCATCCTCCCCAAAGAGTCACCCCTATGAAACATGGGAGGGATCTAACAAATTAGGCATGTCGGTTCCCTTTGGAAATAAATTTGAAGTGCTTGCAACAAATCCAGAAGAAGGTGAGATCCCAAATCCTATCCCTCAATCTCTGGATCCTCCCCTCACCTAGCACTCACCTCAAGGCTTGATTGAAAACATTTCCACAGCCAAATCAAAAGAATAATCTGATTCAAGCTAGGAGGATTCCTCAGCAGATGAGGAGGGCTATCCTTCCCCTAGAGATGGCACAGTCAGATCCCCCGTCGCTAGCATAGTAGAGGAAAAATCTGAAATTGAAAAAGCATTTGGGAAATCCCACAGATCCCATCGGTCTGGAAGGAAATCAAATAAAGAAAAAAGAATCGAACAAAACGAAAAAGAAAAGGAACTTGGTCACCATCCCACCCTAAGACACATCTAGTTGGGAAGAGCGGGAAGTAAAAGTTCCAAAACAAGTGTTGGCCCTGCCCTAACCAAAGGGGATCCCTCTAAATTTAAGAAATGATTGTGCTCTCCTGTAACTATAGGGGTTGGGATTTGAGAAAAGAAGATCTAAAGTTTCCTCTCTAATTCAAAAAGAGAATCCCTCCATAGTTCTGCTTCAAGGGATGAAGTTGGAAGAGTAGGAAATAATAGCACATCACCTGCATTTGTGGTATGGAAGTGACACAGTAGCAGTCAACACAAGAGGAGCCTCTAGAGGAATCTACACTTTCTAGGATCCCCTCCAAGTTCATTTGGTTGATTCACTTTCCAATACTTATTGGTTAGCATCAAAATTTATCGACCTCTCCAATAATCAGGTATGCCTTCTTATCAATATTTACATGTTTGTTCATTTTTTAGACAAGCAAGAGTGTTAGGCATCTCTCTGCCATCTAGGGGAGTCTGAAAAGAAGGAACTATGCATATTTGGGGGAGATTTTAATATGACCTTGCATATTGGGGAGAAGAAAGGAGGATTGTCGGTTAGAGACCCCTTTTAGAAGCAAATGGAGGATTTCATCTATTTGGCCAATTTAATAGACATCAAGCCTTTAAAGTTTAAATATACTTGGTCCCAAAAAAGGGTCAGTCCAAACCACATCGTCGCTAGACTTGATATATTTTTAATCTCATGTCCCTTCCTTCGTCAAACTGTTTCCATCACCTCCTCCATACTCCATTGGAATGGATTAAATCATCGTCCCATTCACCTTGATCTCTCCCTGCTCTTTAAATTCAGACCCATCCCCTTCCTTTTGAGCTCGATCTGGCTTTAGAACCCTGATTTTTATGAAGTTGTTGCTTAATCCTAGCAATCTTGGGAGGTTGGAAACCTACTTTCAATTTGGGAGGAAAAAAGTAAAAGGCTTAATATTCAGCTCAGGGACTGGGCCTATTCTCTCTAATTTGACAGATAATGGGAAATAAAGAGGATGGAGTACTCAATCATCTAACTTCACTCTTCTATGGAAGATGCCTAAGTAACTGAGGACTAAATAAAACAAGACAAGATTTTGTTCGACGGATACCATGCTTTGATGAGGGAATAAGAAGAATACTGACGATTGGAATGTGACAATGTTTGGCTACAAGGAGATGACAAGAACATAAAGTATTTCCATAATCAGGTTAAAAATAGAGAATGGAAAAAGAACATTCATGAAATCACCATCAACCACAGTTAATGATTTTTAGCTAATAAAAGAGGAGATTATAGCCCACTTACGTTGTCTATATTCTCAATGAAAACCTTCAAACAAGGTGTTAGAAAGCTACATGCTCGATCATATTTCTCTTTGCATCATAGAGGATAAGTTAAATTTGGAAACTAGGGCCAAACTTCACATTGGACTATTCATATGAGGCAACTCATATTTTTCTTGGATTCATCTCTCCGAGAGTTGTAGGATTGATCTAAAGATCATCCCATTATGACATGCACAAATGAAGTTATGAATTGATTTTGATCATGGATAAATTGTCAAGGTCGGCCAACAAACTCATGTAGGCTCTGAAGCCCAATAGTCACTTCTATTCATCCTCAACGTTAGCCTATAAATATATGATGTCGCATCCTCATTTGGACACACTTAACTCACTCATCCTCTCTCTCTCTCTCTCTCATCTTGATTGGGTACGGATTTCTGGGCACCTCTCTCTCTCCACACGTGTGAAGGAAAGACTAGTTTTCTAGCTGATGCATTGACTAGATTTGACCGAAATTTTAGGAGGCCGACTTTGACTAGCGTTGACCTTATTTGACTGCATTTTTGTGAGGGAGACTTCTGTTTAGGCAGGCAGTAATTCTGGGCACAAAAATCAAGGTTGTTTGACCCCAACATTGACCAACATTAACTGCCCTAGTTCTAGTTGTTGCATTGACTTTTGTTGACCATGTTTGACTGGTTATTTTCAGACTGTTTTTGGGCTGCATTATCTTGCTATTGGAGGCTGAGTTGACCAAAATTGACCGAGATGTTTTGAAGGTCTATTTCAGCCCTATTGACCAACTTTGACTTTCTGGTTAGGGCTTTCTATTTCTGCTATTTTGACTAATCAGATTGGGCAAGTGAATATTGTAAATTTTACTCCCTCTCTTTGCTGAAATTTTGAAAAATTATAAGAAGAATTGGTCAAGGGTTTCCCCACATTGGGATTTGTCCCTAGCTAGTGCCATATCTTGTGTCCTCTTGTGTTGACTTGTCTTCTACTGTTATTGTTAATGTTCTATCTACATTTTACTATCATGATGTTGTGATTGTTGAACTAGATATTGATATTGGGCTAATAAAGAAATTGAAGTAAAATTGCTCTAAGCATAGAACATACCATTGTTATCCTAAAATTAACAAGATATGAACAAGAAACTCATGTAGCTCCCCTTTGAATAAAAGATTAAAAAAAATGTCTTCTCCTTTAGCCCGGACAAGGACCTTGGGCCACATGGGTCTCAACACATTACTTCCAGTTCTTTTGGGACCTCATCAAAAGGGACCTTTGTCAAATAATTACCTATGCCAAAAAAAATGGTCACATGGGTGGGGGAATCAACTCCTCTTTCCTCACTCTGATCCCAAAGAATCCAACCCATCCTCCTTTCACAGATTTCATCCAATCTCTTTGTGTAATGTCTCTTATAAAATCATCTCAAAGTTGTTAGCATAAAGACTAAAAATGTTCCTCCCTGAAGTGATTTATGAAAACCAAGGCAAATTCATCCCTATGAGACAGATATTTTTCAATATCATTCTGGTTCAAGAGGCAATCTTCTCAAGCAAAGAAAGGGAGGACAAAGGAATGGCCATTAAGCTTCACATGGCTAATGCTTTCGAGAAAGTTCGACATAGTTTTATGTTCAAAGTTTTGAGCAGATTGGGTTCAACTACATATTTATTCATTAGATCTTCATTTGCATTAGTTCTCCCTAGATAGCTCCCTTAATCAATGGCCATGTTTCCAATTTCTTCAAATCCTCAACGGGTTGCACCAGGGTTGCTCTCTGTCTCCCTTCCTCTATATTTTGGTGGCATACACTCACTGACATTAGTATAACACAAGAAATCAAGAGCATCAACGACTCCCAGTTCGTTGATGACACCATTTTCTTTGGAGGGGCATCAACCAACATTTCCTATAGATTTAAGACGATGTTGTATCACTTTTTTACAGCCTCATGAGGTTCAGCAAACACATATAAATCTCAATTTTATTTCTATAATGTTTCAGCAAATACGAGGCATCAAATTGGCAACATCTTTGGCTTCAACCATGCTGAGAATTGGACAAACTTCAAGTACCTTGTCATTCCTGTATGCCAAAAATCCCTCTCCTCCTAGGCTTGGACCTCCATCCTTTTGAAGCTCAAAGTCAAATTAGAATCATGAGGAGCGATGGCTCACTCTAGTGGGCCGAATCATCCTTTTCAAATTTGCCCTATCTGCCATACCCATTTTCCAATTTTCAGCTCTCTTGGCTCCTAAATTCATTATGTAGGTGATCAACAAGGAGATTCGAAGATTCCTTTGGGAAGGAAACAAAGCTTCCTATACAAAATTTCATCTTCTCAACTGGAAGACCATCAAAGCTCCCAAAGAGCACAAGTGCCTTGGGGTTCAAGATCTGACACTAATGAATCGGGCTTTGAGCATGAAATTGACTTGAAAGCTGAAAAATGAGACAAAATCATAGTTGGTGTAGGTTCGATCCAATAAATATTTGAAAGTCAATCCCACCTCTAGGCTCAATCCTCCTAGAACCCTTTCACCTATTTGGAAACTAATTCTGGCCTCTTCCTCCCTTATCAACAATCACGTCAATTGGACTTGTTGAAGTGGATAAAAAATCAATATCTGGTTGGGCCCCATCCTCCATCACCCCACTCTTAAAGATTGTGATGACCTTGGCCCATTCCAGCAACACCTTTGTCTCCTCAGAGTCAACATGCTTGCCCAAATAAGTTCTTGGTCTGATTCTGGACATTGGTTATATTGGTGACTTAGAGATATTCCTCCCAACCTCACTCATCTTGCCAATTTTCTCAAACTCAAGTTTTCTTGATATGCCCCAATTGACAGATAGGCGAAAGACATCCTTGGTTGGGAGTCGTATGTGTACATTGTTAAGGCAATATATGAGGAGCTTCTTTTCAATGAACACATTCCTCCAAAATCATCGCTCTAGAGAATGCTATGGTCCAATAATGCCATCCCTAAAGTAAAATCATTTTGATGGATTCTTCTTCACAAGAAAATCCTCACCTCTAAAAACCTCAAAAGAAGAGGTATCGGTAACCCATCTCGCTACCCCATTTGCTTCCTTGAAGAAAAGTCAATCCCCCATCTATTCTTATCCTGCCCCTTTACCCATCAATTATGGAATATGGTTACACAACCTCCATCCTCCAGGAATGATATCCCAAATGATATAGATAATTTGATGACCAATTGGTCAAATCAGCATACAGACTCTTTTACAGGAAAGGCAGGATTCAAATGGATATGGACTTTGTTGCCTAAGTTCATCTGTTGGTAGATTTGGCTCACGAGAAACAAGGTCATCTTCAAGGACATCAACATTTATTTAAGGTTAGTTGTTTCGAAGGCTCTCTCACTCTGTGTAGAGGCTAACCAAATAAAAATCCAAGATCTAGATCCTAGTTTGGATCCTCAAGAGAAGAAATGGATTGAGAAGCTCTCGATCCTAAGGATCGGATTCCAAAGCAAGGCGTATCTAAAGTGCCCTCCCTCTCTTAAATGGAAGCTCAGGTTATTTGAGGAGGACTTTAAAATATGGAGAAGGCAACAAAAGAATTGGCTTTTATTTTTTGATGGTGCCTCTAAATGAAACACAAGGGTAGTAGGAGGAGGAGGGATTATCATCAATCCCAAAGGAGAATCAAAGATTAAGTATTCCTAGGGCCTAGGGAAGAGAACGAATAATGTAGCTCAAATGTATGACCTCCTCCTAGACCTTCATTTAGCTAAGGATCAGGGTATTCTCTCCATTGGAGTCCTAGGGGACTCTCTCTTGATCATCCAACACCTTTGCTCTAACCCTCTCCCTTCAAATAACTCTTTTCCTCTCCTTCTTTGTAGAACCCAGAGTCTTTTGGATTCGTTTCTGAATAAAAAATTCCATCATATCCTCCATAACAAAAATCATGAAGTTGATGAGCAAGATAACTTAGCCTGCCACCTTGAAGAAGGGAAATTGGTCAATGACAATCTTTCTTGGAAATGTATCCCATGAAAAAAAAATAACCCTTGCTAAGTCATATTCCTCAAAGGAAGAGAATCACATCTAATAATATGGGAAAGTTCCAGCATAATCCCCTTCAATATTGGAAGGATCAACTCCACAGGTATGTCACAATTGGTGGATCTGCGCTCATCACTTAGATGTTTAAGGATTGTGTGAAGTCTCACAACCAATGTTCCAAATATGATAGAATCTTCATTCAGTCGTCTCCCTCATCCAGAGATTTGGATTGCATTCCCATCAAGTCTGATGTAAAATTAAACTATGGTTCATCTTCATATCTCTCATCCTCACTCACACCCTATAATAAAGATGTGTATCATCACCTCCCCTAGGTAACACAATGGATAACGATCTAGAAATCATGAGAGATATTATGCCCCAGGAAAAGCTTATAGGTTCGCTGAGCTCAAGCTGATGACATTTCACTTAGTCCATCGAAGTTAAATGTATGGATTAATATGATGATAAGCATAATTCTTGGACTCTCCTGACACCAGTCTTTGTCTTTCCTTTAACATGGTGTATTTCCCTTTTGAACCTTATCCTCTTCCTCGAATATCAATTCTATGTTGAGGTTATTCTCATCTCTAAAGCCACTTCCCAAGAGAAGTATTACAGGGAAGTCAACAGAGGCATGAACAAATCCTCGCCTGCAAGTGTCTTGGAAATATATACTACCACCAACCATATCCTTTCCAAATCCAAATGCGCAAGAAATTGTAGGGTCAACATCTCAGCTAATAAGACAACTTTGAGTTCATATTCTTGGGTCTTCTCTAACATCGAATGGTCTCACGACACTAGAAAACGTTTAAGATTGATCATTGTAGCTATTGGTACACTAAGGATTTCTCTCAACAGCAAGAAAAGTGCTCTTAGCTCAATGGATCAACAATTCCATTTATGCTCTCATTCGCCTCTTGACTGGCATGTTGAAGTCTCAGTGCTTCGACAACAAATCTTGGCTTTGTTGGAGACTCAAAACTAACAAGTCACAATTCATCGTATGGAAGACGAAATGGATGGAATGCACCTTCAAATAACATAATTGCAATCTCAAAGGACTAATGAAGACCCCAGAAGCACCGCAAGCAGTGCCCCAGTAGATCAAAGTCCATAGATCCAACATGTAAGCTATGATATTACCATGCAAATGTATTTTGGTTACTGGCCAATTTTGTAGAATTTACACCAACAAAAGTTTAAGTTATGGCAAAAGAACTGATTGTACAAAAATTAGCTAGATTTAGTAGAGAAACCTCGTTCTTTCCTTTTAAATCCTTTAGTCATTCTAAACATGATGTAAATATCTCAGTTATTTTGTTGTGACTGGGCACAAAGTTAATTCCAAAGATGTTCTTATTTGTGTAAAAAAAATTTGTTTCAATTGCAGATCGTGTAGATGAGGATGCTCAAAGAAAAGAGGAAAACATAACAGTTGAACCAATGGATTCATATAGTCATACACTATATAAAGAAACATTTTAGCGATATTTGTCTTAATTTTTACTTGCAAATGGTGTACCTATAACTTTTCTTGTTTAAATGGCAAAACATGTAGAAGAGGATGCTTGATGAGAAGAGGGACACGTCATAATCGAACTAGTGGATTCATCTAGTCCATCAGGTAAAGAAACATTGTAATGATATTTTTATTAATATTTATTGTAGAGGGTGTACTTATCACTTGTTTCAATGGAAACACATGTAGATGAGGATGCTCGACAAGGAGAGGAACACACTGCAGTGGAAAATAATGGTTTTGACTAGTCCATTAGGTAAGGAACATTGTAGTGATATTTATATTAATGAAGTACATCTATGAATAATAATGAATGATATTAATCTAACCCTTTTATTATTGTAGTCGATTCCCCTTTTAAATAGCTTTCTCATCATGCAGAGTCCAAGACTACACATCAAATACACAATGGCCCAACAACTAAAGGGAATGAAGCCATGGTTGAGCTAATCCTAAAATATATACAAAAAATGAAACCAAAAGGAAGTAATTGTATGTATTCTAAGACATATTTATAATGATAACATATCTTAAAGAAGAAAAAATTACTATAATCTTATATGCTTTATATGTATAAAAACACATCTGGAGACACACATGCTTTGTTTCAATTACCTTAGTTTTTTGTTTTTTACTTTCTATGTGTACTTCAAATATATATGTATATTGCTGATAGATAGATTGGCTATGGGGAATTGAGAGTGATGTGGACAGGGGGTAAGCGAAATGAGCTTCCACCTTCACATGGTTGGCCCTGTTTAATAGAGAATAAATTACTCTTGAAACAAAGAGAAGATCATTCGAGAATTTAATATTGGTCTTTTTTTATTTTCGTACATGTTGATATATCTGTGTATTTATTTAAATATTATTTAGTCATATAAAAAGAAATCTCTGATGATCTATATAGGTATTAGGAATGGAAATAAAGGTGGTGTACAAAAAAGGAGACGAGACATAGACTTTTATTATACGAAGAAAGGTGAATAATACCATCCCATCCGTTGTGGGTTCCCCTTATGTTTTCTATTATTTATGAATTTACAAAAGTGAACGATTGTCAATGTTGAGTAGGTATGTATTTTTCATCCATAATTTTATTTATTTATTGTTTAGATTCTTGTATGATTTATTCATAATATCATTTTAATAAAATCAACCCCTTAATGAGTGATTAAGGTTGTGGGGTGTCTAGTCCCGACCTGAAAAATTACTTTATGGAGATGGGGATTATCAAAATTCCTCTTCCTTGTACCACCTTTGAACTTATTTTTGATACCACCGTCATCTTTTTCTTGTCGAGATCTTTCCAACAACATAAATTTGATCCAAATTCGAACTTTGGATTTAGAGTTATGTCCATTTGAAAATCTACCTCTCCAAGTGCCACATCAACATCCATACCATTGCCATGTGGCAATCCTTTTTTTTCTTTCCACATGTCATTATCATACAATACCATGCAACATTTCTTTCCATGTCAGCATGCCCCGTTAGAACGTTATCAGGTTTTATCTTTATTGGGACAAAACCCTGTTAACTAGCATATCAACCTCCCAACGCACAATGGCCCAAAACCATATAGTCAATAGTTGATCATTGATAATGGTTCATCAATTGATGGGGAATTTCTCTTCTATCCTAAAATTTCAACCACTTGGGTCATAGGGCCGCTGGACAAGTAATAAAACATCATACACAACAATTCACCCAAAATCAATAACAAACTTTTAAACAACAGAAAATATTTTATTAACTAATAAATGTATCAAGGGATTATTATAGTGGTTGTTACTCGAGGCATTGCATGACAATCGACACCCAATACCTTGACAACTAACATTCATATTTCTTTTATATATGTCATCCACTTCCACATCATCTCGCCACGTTGACATGCCACATCAACCCCTCATCAACATGCCATGTCATCTAAGGCCTTCCTTTTTGACATGTCGCCTCGCTACATCAGCACCATATTACCATATCACATCAATGGCACATTAGAGAAAGTTGCATCATCTCCACGTCATCCTTTAAACACTAGGCCCCAAGCAGCTTACCACAACTCTCCTCTGTCCTAGTTTGATTTAGTAGGAAAGCGTCAATCAATGAGAATATTTCTATTGACCGAGAGACTTGTTGAGGTTTTCTAATATCGAATATTTGTAATTGGAGGGTATTGAAAATGTTTCCAACTCCCAATGCTTGATAACAAACCATCAAACGCTAGGAGTAATCCCTATTAGTTGATACATGGTCGGGATTTGTCAGTATCAGGGTTGGAATCATGAGTTAATTTTCATGGTCCTGACAATTGATAGTCCAATACTCAATTTCCTGAAGGTTTGAGAGTCAATAAATCATTATCCAACTAAAAATTATATGTTAGGTGTTGTCACTCACTGCCAAATGTGTTTTTAGTTGTCCAAAGTGAAAAAGAGCAGTGAAGTTTGAAGACATATCCCAAACCACAAAAGCTCCCAAATATAAACCAGTCCCTCTCCATTTTATAGTGCTCAGAATAAACTTCCAACAATACGTGGAATTCAAAAAATTGACTTCTAGATCAGAAGTTAGAGCAAATTGAAGTTGCCATTTGAAAGCTAGAAAACAAAGAGAAAACAACCAAGGGTAAGTTCCCGACATATTAGAGGTCCCGACTCATCGCAAATTAGAGGTTCTAGCAACATCGCATATCGGTGATCACACATCAAGGTCGCATCGCATATTGACGACCACTCTTCATAACAACCGAGCATTTGACGCTTCGTGTAGCATAACTCCAATATCGGCTATTGCGCATCGACGATTTCTCATCGGTGGCACTAAGCGCATATCGGCGAGGTCCGAGAAAATTTGCGATCAGTGATTGCCGATATTGGAAATCACATATCAGAGGTCCAAGGTACAATGTATATCAGTGATCGAAGGTCCTGGATGGCACATCGATGGGCTCAAATATCAACAATCGCAACCGCCAAAACATATTGCAAATCAGCAATCAACTATTCTAACTTAACCACTCTTAAGAAATTGTGGAAGGAATATGTCGATAAGTGTAAATCACCAGGAAGGGATGAAAATGATTTGCAAAGGAAATCAACGAAAAACCAGGGGCAAGCTAGCCTTTTCTCTCTCCTCCAGGGGGTCGCGTGGTAGAGTATTATTGGATCCGGTAAAGACACGGTGGTGATGACATCAACATGACGTGGCAGTACGAAGGACACGTGGCATGCAGATTCAATGTTTTGAGGGGTCATAAGGGGCCAAAATAGGTTGACATGTGTCACCACTCACAAGGTGACATGTGGCAGTGGATGACATCACATCGAAGATCGCAAATCAGCGTTTATAGGTTGAGGCATGTTATTACACAAAGTAAAACCTTTGATTGTGATCCGTCAATAAAGGGGCTTCGATACAGGGGTTGGCTTGCAGTCACATAAAGAGTCAAAGAAACCAAGGGCTAAGTGCGGAGGGTGGTTGGCGATTGGCAATTGGCGAAACATGATATCACATCACTTCAAGTTAAGTTCCCGATTGCAAGCCGCCAATAAGAAACCTCCGATATAAAGGCTGAGCCCCAGGTCACAACCCTCGGTCCTATGATGCAGAAATACTGAAAGGGGCTAAACCATAGGGGGCCAAAGGAGATTGACATTTGCAATTTTACAGAGTCTGTTCAGTTTAAAACCCCCGATCTTTGAGCTCCGATACACTTGTATGATCATTTCACTGGGCAAACTAAGTTCCATTGGCCTGAGAAAGAATGTAAGAGGGGAGAGATGAGTTGGCAACTATGTTCAGAATCTGTTATGACCATCATGGTTGATCACTCCTGCTTCTTATAAGAGAAGAAATGAAACCATTAAGACCGAAAGTGACAAGGAATTGGCCAAGAGAGCATGACGCATAATGTAGCAGAAAAGTGATTGGACTAGAGGCCAACAAAGAGAGTGGCATGGAGATATTTTTATAGGACGATCATTTCATTTTCACTTGTTAATTCTGTTTTGTTGTTTTTGATTTCTATTTTCATTCTATTTTGTTTTCAAGAAAAGGATCTTTTTGTTGTAATAATTGGAGGCGACAGAGCCTACATGCCGAGACAACTAGTCATGCAGGCAGCTAGAAGCTCTAGCTTGAGATATTTTGTAATTTCCATGTTCTCCCTCTCCTTATAAAAGGGAGGAAGAAACACTTAGAAAAAAGTCTGAATCCTAAAGATTAACTACATGTTATTTATGAGACTATATGACTTCGAGATTTGCATCTTTCATAATATTAATGAAATGGTGGTGATTCTTACATTTGAGTACTACAATATGTTCCCTCTCTGTTTAAATTCCATTATGTTCATGTTTCCTCTTTGATTTCATGTAATTGTAGCTGCTATAAATGTTTCATATGTTCTTACAGATTCATTTGTATTGACTTGTTAATGCACATGGTTGTATGTATCTTTGAGATTATCTCTTTAAAATTGCACTCCATGAATCATTACACCCAATCTTATTTCATCCATTATGTCTATCTTTAACTCAGATAAGTATAGAATTCTTGATGTTTCAAGACCTATATGATGAGTTATTCTATCTCCTCTTCTTTCATTGCTATGCTAAAGCATATTAAACTATAGGTCCTTGAACTACTCAGCATCCACTAGTTCATAAATATATTTCTGTGAGTTGTGTATTTGAAAGAGTACCAGAAATACATGGCTTATGTCCTTGGATGAATGAACCAACCCATGTTGTTTATTGCATATATATACAAAAATATATGTGATGTTTCTAGTATTTTGAAAAGCATATGAGACACATAAAATATAGATGTTCTAGGCACTGGTCTTGTAAGCAATCCGAGGTTGTCTCTAGAAGTGACAACATCTTTTGGCGTCGTTGCTGGGGAACGTATTGAAGGATTTTTCCCCTGGGATATGACAAGTTATTCACTCTTTGTGTAGGTGAGAAAAGACGTTTTGATTGCATCCTCATCACCTTGGTGACTCCACAAATCTCACTATCATTTATCATCCTGGATTTTAGAAAGCCTCACACTCGCTCATATACCTCTCAGCAAAAAATCCCTTTTGTATCTGACCCAGAGAAATTATAGTTTAAGGGAGTCTGAAAGGAGAAAACTTCTTCTACCTATGCTATTGTCTCATCATTCTTTGAAGCTTCCTCATCCAGCTCCCAACACGTTGTCAGTCAGGGCTAGAAGGAATTGGGTTATTTCAACCTTTAACCTAGTGTACCTATTTCAGACCACTTGAACTGGAAGTTAGTCCTTCCAATCTGAGAGGGCTCTCTCAAATGTTTATCAAATCTTCTTGAAACAATTGAAACAGTCAGATGACTAACTCTGATCTCTTTTTGTGATTTTGTAGGTAAAGAAAAATATGATGACTACTACCATTGGGCATGGAGTCAAATTATAGAATGGAAAACAACAAAGTTTAATGGAAACTAAGGAATCTATATCTATTAAACTGACACAAATGAACATCTACAGTCATACATAGCAAATGAAGTAAATTAGAGTAGTTTGAAAAAATTTCCAAGTAATCAAGATACTGTGTAAAACTTGAAACAACATGATAAAAACCCATAAAAGCCATGGCATGAATCTCAGGTACATAAACAGAGTAGCTACAAATTTTCTATTAAAGGATGAAAATATTACAAAAGGTCAATTCTTCACATTCTTCGTCAACCCTTCTCAAAGTCAAAAATCTACTTATTTATAGAGAAAATATCTCTTTACATATCTTGCCACATGGGCCAAATTCGATCCACTATTCTAGAGACCTATTCCTACTTTTCCTCTAACTAACAGAGTCCTCATAGGGATTTTTTGTTTTATAATAGTCGGAACTCAACTAGGACTCTACTACCTTTAAAACCATAACCACTTTTGGTTGATGTAGATAATCAAAGCCAACTGAATGCTAGATTTGCTAGGGTGTCATTAAATATTCAAACTGTTGATAGACATCAATTTAATTTCCCTTTTTACTGATTGTCTTGATGAGATGGCTACTTTGTAGATGTCGTTATTTGACTTGGTTGGCTGAAAAATATGAATTTATCATGATAACATGGACACATTTATCAACTGAAATACACCTAGACCTTGGATGTTTGATATAAAAAAGTCTTTAAAAGGTAGAAAAACATATTTTTTTTCATGATTTCGTAGCAAAACAACGTTTTCAGTAGTTTCATAGCAAACTTTGGTAGCGACTTTGAAAAACACTCCTATGCTACCTTTTTCCTCCACGAGTAAAACCATGAGGGTTGAATTCATTCATAACTAATGGCTTCTTTTGTCATATGTCTTCAATTCCAAGAACATCATCAAATAAAAAGGCAACAATATATTTGTCTTCCCTTTCATGTAAATCAACAAAACCATCCATGCATCCTTTAACATCTTCAAACATGACATCCATATTGTGTGTATCAAAACTAATCTTTTTCTTATCAAACAAATCATATATAACCTTTGGTAGTTTTGCTTGAGGAATGTCATCTTGATTCTAAACACTAACAACTCCTATACAAAAAAATTTATGCATATCATCCATGTCATTTTGATGATTCCCAAATAGAATAGGTAAAGCCTGTATATTCAACTCTTCATGTAACTTGGGTTTACCTAAAAGCGAACTTTCATGCACTTTAACCGGGACAACATCATTATGATTTTCAATGGAAAAAAGTTCTTGTCTAGGTAGAAAAATTTCATGACATGTTACCTCACTGTTCAAAATTTTCATGCATGTATTTTCAACAACCTGATCTTGAGGAGTTTCTTTCTGACATAAAATCTCAAAAAATGAATGGCCTGAAAATCAATTTGAATAATTTGTCTCATACCTTTGATTGCATATAGTTTGACAAGGCTACAAATCCTCATGGATTTCATGTACTATGAGTTGACTGTCAAATTGTTGATCCATTTCATCTTCAACTAAAAAAGAGACATCTGCTTGTTGGAAAACTTCTTGATCATCATGACTAGCTTGAGAAGAAAATTCATAAAGTGCCTCTAACATCTCCTCATCACCCATACGTTCTACATCATCATCAATACTTTCAAGATATTGAATGAAACCTTTCCAAAAATTACAACAGTCCTGAAACAATGGTGATGAAGGATGAGACTTCCCATAAGGTCCAAAAAATATTCTATGGAAATCTTTAAGAGAACACAAGCTTCCTGACGACAACCCTTCATACCATACTCTATATTTGTCTTCTAGGGTAGCCATAAACATCTTCATGAGATGATCATCATGAAACTCAACCCTTAGTCTACATACATGTAAATGGAATTTAACCAAATGCACACTAGCATCATCTTTCTTTTCATCTTTGAACATGGTAAGATGAGTTGACCAATCAACACAAGGCATAGAATTTGGAAAACCATAGATGTGAGACTGATCCATAGGAGCATACCTGGCATTTATTCTTGCAATATAACTCATTTTGGAACTTCTTCAAGCTATAGATCTTCAAGCAGTGGAGTCACCATGAAGCTTTGATCTTTTGTATCTTTTGAGATTGGAGTCGCCATGGTAATATCACAACCTTAAAAAAACTTTGATTTCCTGTTACCCTTAGGAATTAGTCTGAAGAGACTCAAATTTTTTTTGGGAAAAGGAGATTTTCATCTCTCGGCATACGCACCAAAATGTTAGCACTATGCTAGAAAGAATTGGGTTGTTTCAACCTTTAACCTAGTGTAACTATTTTAGACCACTTGAACTGGAAGTTAGTCCTTCCAATCTGAGAGGGCTCTCTCAAATGTTTATCAAATCTTCTTGAAACAATCAGATGACTAACTCTAATCTCTTTTTGTGATTTTGTAGGTGAAGAAAAATATGATGACTACTACCATTGGGCATGGAGTCAAATTATAGAATGGAAAACAACAAAGTTTAATGGAAATTGAGGCATCTATAGATTTTAAAATGACACAAACGAATATCTATAGTCATACATAATAAATGAAGGAAATTGGAGCAGTTTGACAATATTTCCAAGTAATCAAGATATTATGTAAAACTTGAAACAACATGATAAAAACCCATAAAACCCATGACATGAATCTCAAGTACATAAACATAGTAGCTGCAAATTTTCTATTAAAGGATCAAAATATTAAAAAAGGTCAATTCTTCACATTCTTCATCAACCCTTCTCAAAGTCGAAAACCTACTTATTTATAGAGAAAATATCTCTTTACTATCTTTCCACCTAGGCCAAATTTGATCCACTATTCTAGAGACCTATTCCTACTTTTATTCTAACTAACAGAGTCCTCATAGGGATTTTTTTTTTTTACAATAGTTGGAACTCAACTAGGACTCTACTAGCTTTAAAACCATAACCACTTTTTGTTGATGTAGATAACCGGAGCCAACTGCATGCTAGATTTACTAGAGTGTCATTAAATCTTCAAGCTATTGATAGACATCAATTTAATTTCCCTTTTTGCCCACTGTCTTGTTGAGCTGGCTAATTTATAGATGTGGTTATTTGCTGACTTGGCTGGCTGAAAAATATGAATTTATCATGATGATATGGACACCTTTATCAACTGATATCCACTTGGACCTTGGATGTTTGATATAAAAAAGTCTTCAAAAAGGCAGAAAACAAAGTTTTTCCATGATTTCGTAGCAAAACAATGTTTTCAGTAGTTTTGTAACAAACTTTGGTAGCGACTTTGAAACACTCCTCTGCTACCTTTTCCCTCCATCTGCTGGTTCTGAGGTCTTTGGTGATGTTTATGAGCTAATCATATGCCTTTAGAACTATCTTTGTTGATCTTTAGACTAGCCTTAACCTCCATGGAAAGCTGCAACAATTTCATAGCAAATTCTCAGCTTCATTATGGGAAGTTGCTACGAAAGTTCCTAAATTATGAGTTTGTATAGTTTTCATGATTATTAATGCCTCCTTATGACTCCTAATATCATTTTGACTATGTATATGGCTGAGTTGACTGGTTTAGGTATAACGAAGACAAAAGTTGAGAATTTTACCATATCATGGAGTAGCATCTACTTGTGCTTACAAATATTTGGCTTGAGTTTGCAACCTCCTTTTGTTAGCTTGCAGCCACCTGTTCCTTCTATACATATGATTCAACATCTTTTGTAGTGGTAGAATTCTCTTTGTCTTTTCCTATCCTTTTCTGCAATTTCCTCATCGAAATCTAGTTGCTCCAACACCCGCTTCTTCATTTCTTCAACTTCCAATTTGGCCTCTATCAACTCTTCTCATGAATTTTCGTTTGTGTTATGGTTGCAACATGTAGGAGCTCCTTCTTTCCACCTACAAATGAATTTGAGAACACCTAGACCACACTATGACATCGAAACCATTTCAAAACGAAAGTAAAACGATGGAGAATGCTTTGTTGTGTGAACGTTTTGGGGATTAAAAAAAAGGTGAACTCTGAAACGTAATGATACTCCATCGTGACTAAGACCCATGATTTCTTTTTAACCATTACTAATCAGCAGGGTTTCTAGTTTTGAAGCAAAACAAGTGGTAGATGTGATAGATTTGCTACCGAAGTTTCAAGCACTTTCATATCATATACTATTTTTCATAACTAAATTTTCTACAAATTTGAACAAAAGTTCCTCATTGGCTAAATGATAATTATGAACAAGTGACACTGACACAAACGATGATTTGGAACCCAACTCATATTATGGACCTCACTTAGGCTCATGTTGACTCTACACACTGACTAGGTGACCAAATAGAGTTTTTTGTAAATGAATTTTATTTTAAGAAAACTAAAAACACTAACTAATTTAACCAATTGACTCAAAAACTAACTGCAAGGGTTATCATGGATAACACATACCTTGCAGAAGATGATCTAAAGCATCGTGCCCCCAAATCAAAGATCAAAGAGAAACAAATCTCAATTACGACTCCTTTTGTTTCATTTCCTCCTCCTCCTGAGACTGAAAAAGGTAAAGCTATCCTCAATAATAGAAATATCCACTATACACTCAGTCACACTGCTCTCAATCTAGTTAATCCAACCATTGTAGTTTTGGCCCAAGTTCCTCTGGAAAATCTCAATCGCCCTCCATTAATCTAGATGGTTGTTCTAGGTTTCTTACTGAATAACTATGCCCCTCTTGATTTACCTCAACCCCTAAGTGCTATGCCTTAGGAATACCTAAATATTTTTCCTAGGTTCAATGGGGAAGACAAAAACACTACACAAAGACACATTGAAACCTTATGTGCTTTTGTTGAGAATTTAAATGTAGAACAACTGGATGTGGTCCTGATACTCTTTGTGCAATCCCTTGATGGAGAAGCCAGAAAGTGGTTTAAATCCCTACCCAATGCATCCAACACCACTTGGGAAGAACTCGAAGAATATTTCACACACAAGTGGGGTGAAAAGAGAGATCTTGAGTATGTCTTCACAGAGTTCAATGCTATAAGGAAGAAGCTAGAAGAGGATACTTCAGAATTCATAAAAAGATTCAACAAGCAATATAATAACCTTCATGTTGAGATAAAGCCTCCTCAAGTTGTTGCTTGTGTAGTATTTGTGGGAGCCTTTGAGTCTGAATTTGGCTTTACCTAGAGGGAGAGGAAGTCTAGTACTTTGGATCAACTCCAAGTTGATTCTCTTGAGGTGGAAGAAAATTTCACCTCGACAGGGAAGTCAAAAGGAAAGCATGAACCTCCTTAGAAGAAAAGGGATAAAGAGGAAGCATTCTCCTCTAATCAAGGTAAATAATTACCAGATCTGAAGTGGGAAGAAATGGATAAGCTCATTAATAGTTTATCACACAAGGTGGTGAAGCTTGAGCTTGAGAATAAGAGTCTCGTGAAACATAATGCTCAAGGTAACAACTGATGTTATAACCCACAATACAGAAGGCCACCATTGCAGATACTTTAAAGGGAAAGAAAAGATCAACTCAATCCAATCCCTCCTTCTCTATATTTAGAAGATGATCGTGATGAACAACCACCAGATACACATGAGATGTAGGGAAACTTGTATTCCTCCTTCTCTGAAGAGTAATAAGAAAACATGGCTCACCATGAGATCTGCCATGATAGAGAAACAACAGTGAATGAGGAGGACATAGGGGATTATTGTAAACAATTTGTGGTTTTCATGTAATCATAGTTACATCGAAAGTATGATCTCAGACCTTCAAAAAAGAAGTCGAGGAAACCTGAACAACAAGAGGAAACTGCTCCCCAAGATATTCCCCTAGTGTTAAATAAAGGGAAAGGGAAGCTGAACCCTGACTCATCCAAAGTAAAAGTCTCCTTAAATAAGGAATGCAATAAATTTGAGGAAACACAGAAGAGAAGGCACCCATTTTGATAAAAACTATCGGATAAAGAATGAGAGGTAGAGCTTGGAGGCATAGAAAAGGGCTAGTTTGCATTCAGTCTTCAGAAGGAACTCGAGAAGGTAAAGATCATTGTTCCCCCAACTGAAATTCTAAATAAACCCACTTATAAAGCTCAAGTCTCCCAGTTCATGCTTCTATCCACCTCAATACAGACCCATGACTGTTTAAACCTTCAAGAAGAAAGACCAATGGTTGTTTTTGGGCCTTATGTTGAAGAACTTGATTCTTCCACTACACCCTTCTATGTGACTTTGATAATTCATGACCTCTTATTGCATAATTGTATGTTGGAATCTGGAGCCTCACATAACCTCATGCCCTTAGCCATGATGGAACAACTTGGTTTGCAGATCACCAGAACCTACAAGGACCTATACTCCTTTGACTCTAAGAGGGTCAAATGCTTGGGAATGATTAAAGATATGGTGGTAAAACTAGCTCAGATCCTTGTGAAGAGAGTAGTGATGGACATAGTAGTGGTAGATACCCCCCTCGATTGCACATGCTCCTATTTAGGTCTTGGGGTTCCAAGGTGGGGGGCTCTATCAAATTAGATCTAACTTATGCCACTATTCCCACTTTTGGAGGCAAAGAAAGGAAGTTGTACAAAGAGTCCAGATTTGTAAAAAATGTGACCCCAGCTGAAGGTTCTAAAAATTCTCTAGTGTATGGAAAAGAAAGCGACCTCTCCTTCATGTTCCTAGAAGAATATGAGAACATCTTAGATGAAACACAAGTACATCTAACGATGCAATTAAATGAGAAACACACATAAAAACAAAGTATAGAAATTATACTTTGATGGAGCGAATTCCAAATAGGGAAATGGAGCAGGAGTATTGTTGGTAAGTTTTGAGGGCAGTTTAAGACCCCTCTCATTCAAGCTAGAGTTTGAGCCAACCAACAACGTGGAAGAGTATGAAGCATTGCTACTTGGGCTAAAAACAATAATGAATATGAATATTGAATGCTTAACTGTACATGGAGACTCTGAGATGATTGTAAGGAATATCTGAAATCAGTGCTAGGCTAAACACCCTAGATTGAGGACTTACCAGAATGAAGTATGGGATTTAATTGATAACTTCTTCCTGGCCTTTAATATCCACTTTCTGCCCAGAGAAGGAAACATAATGGTTGATTCCCTTGCGGTAGCAACAAACAATTTCAAATCTCTTCAAAATCCACTCCCCAGGTACGAGGTGGAGGTCAGACACAGACCCTCTATAACTGATAATGTCAAGCACTGGCAGGTATTCAAGGACAATGAGCAGATCAAACGATTTATAGAAGTAGTTGGGGATTTCTAGTTCAACTATTGATCAAGGAGAGGGAAAAGAGTCAGATCAAGAACCAACTTCATGGGAAGACACAATGGCTAGACAAAGAATTCTACAACTGGAAGGGAATACTATTCCTCATGGGCTAGTTCCACTGGAAATATTATTTAACAAGAATTATGTAGCCTCCAAAACAATGGCTCTGGAGATGGAAGAAAAAGTAGAAGATTGGAATATGGGCTCAGAAGATGAACCCCAGATGGTCAAACTATCAAAAGGAATCGCTGCACAATATAAACACATATATTTAAATCTCTTCAAAACCTATAAGGATGTTTTTGCTTGGTCTTATGAGGATTTAAAAGCATTTGATACTAACATCATACATCATAATATTCCTTTAAAGAGTGGAATAAAACCATGCAAGCAAAATTTCAGGCAGATAAATCCACTCTTACTCCTCTCTATTGAAAAAGAAGTGACGAAACTTCTACATGCTAAAATCATAGTGCCTTTAGGGTACTCAGAATGGGTGGCCAACCTAATCCTAGTTCGAAAAAAGAATGGAGAAATAAGGTTATGTATAAATTTTCGTAACCTTAACAGGGCATCTTTGAAAGACAATTACCCACTGCCCAAGATGGATTACATATTATAGAAGGTGGTTGGATTAGTTAGAATGTCCATGATGGATGGGTTCTTTGGTTATAGTGAAGTGACAATCCACAATGATCATCAGAAGAAGACTGCTTTCACCACCCTTGGGGAACTTTCATGTATGCTCGCATGCCTTTTAGTCTTATCAATGCAGGGGCCACCTTTCAGAGAGATATGGATATAGCTTTTGTAGGAGAGCAAGACAAGTTTGTAGTGACATATTTGGACGATATCACAGTCTTCTCTAAGACTGATGAAGAGCACATCCTCCACTTGAAGCTCACCTTTGAGAAATGCATGAGATATGGACTATCTTTGAATCACAAGGAATCTCAGTTTTCCCTGAGTGAGGGGAATCTACTAGGACACATAGTAGCGCAAGGAGTGAAAATTGATCCTAAGTGGGTCAAAAGCCATTAGTCACATTCCTCTTCCCATAAATAAGAAAGAGGTCCAAGTATTTTTGGGGAGAATCAATTTCTTGAGAAGGTTCATACCCAACTATGCAGAAATAGTGAAGGCTATTTTAAATATGCTTAAAAAGGAAAATGAAGTCAAATGGAGCCCTACCTCTTTTACTAGTATTAAAGAAGCTTTTGCTGAAGCACAGGTACTAGTTAGCCGTGACTACTCAATGACATTCTATATATTTTCTTTTGGCTCTCCGCATACTATTGTTGCAGTTTTGATACATAAGAATAAAGATGGTTATGAGAATCCCATCGCTTTCTTCAACCAAGTCCCGAGGGATGCTGAGATGAAGTATAACATGTTGGAGAAACAAGCATATGCACTAGTCAAAGATTTGAAGGCATTTCAAGTGTATGTGCTACAGTCAGAAATCACAACATTTTTCCTAATGACAATGCTCAAGGACATCCTTGTGCAAGGAGACAATGAAGGAAAAAGGGGTAGGTGGATAGCAAAGATACATGCATATGAGCTAGACATAAATCCTACTAAGCTCATAAAAGGCCAAGGGTTACCCAATATTTTATTAGAATCTAAATGCCAAGATTTGGGAATAAACCTGATATCAGAGGAAGACAAAACAAAAGTTCAACAGAAAGGGATTAAAACAACAGAACAAAAGATCTATGCTAAATATGAGGGATCACCCTGGTATAAGAATATCATTTGTTATCTCTTATTCCTGAGGTGCCCACTAGGTCTGGATAAATCCAAATACATGATGTTGAGACTACAAGCTCAAAAGTATATCATATCCAATGGTCAACTCTACTGGAAAGAACCGGTGGGATTTTTGCTGTTATGTTTGGTAGAAGGTGAAACTCATAGAGTGATTGAGAAATTTCATGGGGGAGTTTGTGGAGGTCATTACAGCTGGAAGACCACAACTCACAAAATCCTCAAGGAAAAATTATACTGGCCTACATTATTTGGAAATGTGCATTTACAAGTCAGGTCATGTCAGAAGTGCCAAGTCTTTGTTGAGAGACAAAAACTTTCTCCTCTTCCCCTGATCCTAGTGCATGTGGAATAACCCTTCAAGCATTGGGGACTAGACTTCATAGGAGAGATAAACCCACCTTCCAGTGGCCAACATAAGTGGATATTAACGGCCACATATTATTTCACCAAGTGGGTAGAGGCCATCCCAGTGATAATTGCTACAGACTCAATGGTAATTAAGTTTATGGAGGAAAACATATTATCACGTTTTGGTTGCCCTATCAAATCATCACTGACAATGCCCAAGTCTTCAAATCGGAAAAATTCAATAGCTTCTGTCAGAAATTCAATATCAGCATAGGGAACTCCACTACCTACTATCCTCAAGGAAACTATTTAGATGAGTCCTCAAACAAAATTGCGATGAGAGTGTTGAAGAAGACCATCACCAAAAATCAGAGGAATTGAGACACCCAATTGAAGTTTTCACTCTGGGTTAATCGAGTGACTCCTAAACATTCCACTGGAAAATTTCCTTTCGAGCTAGTGTATGGGAAGGCGACAGTCTTCCCAATCCAATTAGCAATGCCAGTGGAGAAATTACTACAAGACGCTGAAGAGGAGCCAAGTGCTTTGACTCAAAGGATAAACCAAATGGTTGAGCTTCATGAAAATAGGGAACAAGTGGGGACTAAATTGGAAAATTACCAATAGAAGATGAAATCCATGTTTGGCAAAAATTCCAAGGATCAACCTCTTCAACCGGGAGATTTAGTTCTTCGATGGGACAGCTGACGGGAAGAAAAATGTAAACATGGAAAATTTGATTCCCTTTGGTTCATCCCTTTCAAAATTTCAGAGGAAAAAGGAAATAATACGTACCTACTCGAAAATATGGAAGTTGAATCATTAGAGCTGCCAGTAAATGGTTAGTTCCTCAAACTCTAATTCCAGAGTTAAAGGTACCTATCTTGCACTCATTATAAATAACGGTGTGTACATTGTAATTATCATATGAAATTTCCAGTTTTCTATTTAAAATTTCACTTTCACAAATTTTTCACTTGTTTAAAAAGACTCCATGCCCAAAGAGAGAAGTTCATAGAGTACAGGTTCCCGACGCATTGCAATCCAATGCCCCGTCCCTAGGTGGAGCCTTATCACTCAGTACCAAATGTGTTTTTAGTTGTCCAAAGTGAAAAAGAGAAGTGAAGTTTGAAGACATCTCCCAAGCCACAAAAGCTCCCAAAGCTAAATCAGTCCCTCTCCATTCAATAATGCTCGGAATAATCTTTCCAACGATATGTGGAAGTCCAAAAATGGACTTCTGGATCGAAAGTTGGAGCAGATTGAAGCTGCCCTTTTAAAGCCAGAAAACAAAGAGAAAACGACCAAGGGTAAGGTCCTGACATATCAGAGGTCCCAGCTCATCGCAAATTGGAGGTTCCAGCGACATGGTGTATCTGTGATCACACATCAAGGTTGCATCGCATATCGGTGATCGCACTTCATAACAACAGGTCATTTAGTGCTTTGTGTAGCAAAGCTCCGATATCGGCAATTTCTCATCTGTGGCACTAAGCGCATATCGGCGAGGTTAGAGAAAACTTGGGATCAACAATCACCGATATCGGTGCCCACATATCAGAGGTCCAAGGTATAGTGTATATCGATGATCGAAGGTCTTGTATGGTGCATCGAAGGACTCACATATTAGAAATCACAACTGCCCAAACATATTACAAATCGGCAATCAGTGATTTCAACTTGACGACTCTTAAGAAATTGCGGTAGGAATATGCTGATAAGCGTAGATCACCAGGAAGGGTCGAAAATGATTTGCAAAGGAAATCAATGAAAAACCAAGGGTAGATGGGCCTTTTCTCTCTCTTCCAGGGGAACGCGTGGCAGAGTATTATTGTATCTGGTAAAGACACAATGGTGCTAATGTCAACATGATGTGGCAGTGCAACGAAGGCATGCAGATTCAATGTTTTTAGGGGTCATAAGGGACCAAAACAGATTGACACGTGGCAATGGATGACATTCAACCAGAGATTGAAAATCGATGTTTACATGTTGAGGCATGTTGTTACACAAAGTAAAACCTCCAATTATGAATTTCCGATAAAGGGGCTTCAATACAGGGGCTGGCCTGCAGTCACATAAAGAGTCAGAGAAACCAAGGGCTATGCATAGAGGGCGGTTGGCAATTAG
Source organism: Pinus taeda (assembly GCA_000404065.3). Classification (NCBI taxonomy): domain Eukaryota; kingdom Viridiplantae; phylum Streptophyta; class Pinopsida; order Pinales; family Pinaceae; genus Pinus; species Pinus taeda. Next base: position 235,785 of record APFE030756755.1, read on the forward strand.
CAATCGATGAAACTTGATATCACATCACTCCAAGTTAAGTCCCTGATTGCAAGCCGCCAATAAGAAACCTCCGATATAAAGGTTGAGCCCCAAGTCACAACCCTCAGTCCTATGATGCATAAATACTAAAAGGGGCTAAACCATAGGGGGCCAAAGGAGATCGAAGTTCGCAATTTTGTAGAGCCTGTTCAGTTTAAAACCCCCGATCTCTAAGCTCCAATACACTTGTATGATCATTTCACTGGGAAGACTGAGTTCCATTGTTCTGAGAAAGAATGTAAGAGGGGATGGATGAGTTGGAAACTATGTTTAGAATCCGTTATGACTATCATGGGTGATCGCGCCCACTTCTTGTAAGAGGAGAAGTGAAACTGTTAAGATTGAAAGCAACAAGGAACTAGCCAAGAGCACATGAGGCATAATGTAGCAGAAATGCGGTTGGACCAAAGGCCAACAAAGAGAGTGGCATTGAGATATTTTTACAGGACCATCATTTCAGTTTCAATTGTTAATTATGTTTTGTTGTTTTTGATTCCTATTGTCATTCTGTTTTATTTTCAAGAAAATGATATTTCTATTGTAATAATTAGAGGCGACAAAGCCTGCACTCTGAGACAGCTAATCATGCAGGTAGTTGGAAGTTATAACCTGAGATATTTTATAATTTCCATGTTCTCCCTCCTCCTTATAAAAGGGAGGAAGAAACACTTATAAAAAAGTATGAATCCTAAAGGTTAAATAAATGTTATTTCTGAGAATGTATGACTTCAAGATTTGCATCTTTCAGAATATTAATGAAATGGTGGTGATTCCTACATTCGAGTACTATAATATGTTCCCTCTCTATTTAAATTCCATTATGTTCAGGTTTCCTCTCTGATTTCATGTAATTGTAGCTGCTAGAAATGTTTCATATTTTCTTACAAATTCATTTGTATTGACTCGTTAATGCACATGCTTGTATGTATCTTTGAGATTATCTCTTTAAAATTGTGCTCCATGAACCATTACACCCAATCCTCTTTCATCCATTATGTCTATATTTAACTCAGATAAGTATAGAATTCTTGATGTTTCAAGCTCTATATGATGAGTTATTCTATCTCCTCTTCTTTCATTGCTTTTCTAAAGCTAATTAAACTGTAGGTCCTCGAACTACTTGACCTCCACTAGTCCATACATATATTTCTGTGAATTGTATATGTGAAAGAGTACTAGAAATACATGGTTTATGTCCTTGGATGAATGAACCAACCCATGTTGTTTATATATATGTGTTTGTGTGTGTGATGTCACTAGTTTTATGAGAATCGTATGTGACACATAATATAGATGTTCCAAGCACTGGTCATGTAAGAAATCTGATGTTGTCTCTGGAAGTGACAACCTTAGGTAACATACATGTTGGGGTCCATAAATATTGAGAATTTTCACAGGTTTCTACTTGTTGGGCTACTCGAAATCCGATACCTAACACCTCAACAACATGATATTTTTTCTTCCGAGTGTTAGACTCTCTCATAGAACAATAATAAATCCAAAAATAAATTAATTAATTAAATATTCCAAGTTAGGAATTTGTGCCTAACTCTTGGGTTGTTCCTCTAAAATAGGAGTTAGTTTAAGTAACTCATATATTGGTGTGTGTCTGGTGAGAAATTATCTCAACCAAAGGAGAAATTATCTCAACCAAAAGTGTCCAAGATAGAACACACTATCTTGAGAACACTATCTCTCATCTATTTATTTGTAACATTATATTCAATTTTTTTAAGTATGAAAGTGAGAGAGAAGCATGAGGCTTCAGCCTTTTTCCGCCAATATTTTGTCTTTGGTTTTTATGTGTGCTTTTCTGTCATTTTTCTAAGTTAATCTCATTTTCCATATGTGGTATCAGAGCTAATGGTTTGCTCTTTGGGAGTGAGAGTGTTTGCTTTAGATTGGTTAGTGTGTAAGAGTGCCTACTTGTAAAGCGAAATGGGAATTGGAAGCCGAGGATCATGTCGCCATTTTACAGTGCTGGAATGAGGATCTGTTATGTTGACATAAAGGTGATAGCGCAGAGCAGTTAGCCACATTGAAAGAGGGCCAAGTGGTGAACGTATTGTGAAGTTCAAGCCAAGAATCTTTATTTGCCTTTCTTTGACTGCATTGAGAAATTCGTGGACTCCTCAAGGAAATTACAGTGTGTGTGTGAGATCTGTGGTTGAGATCCAAAGTGTGGAGACTGTGTGATCTAGAGATCAGTGTCAAGAGCATGATGCAAAGATTAGTGTGAAGGTCGTGTTACAGAAGATCAGAGTTCGGTGAGAAAGGGTTGCTGCTATTGCGTTCAAGTCACTAATTCACATTAAGGAGCCACCGTGCGTGAAGGAGCCGCAAAACTAAGGAAACCGACCGCTAGAATCGTAGCCGAGGCCGCCATCGTCCACCATGAAATCCTTGATAGCTGCACGACATTTTGTGACCAGATTGGCATAGTCATCTTCTGCCACAAAATCATATATTTTATCATGTAACTTTATCTTGTATTCATAGTTTGAAATTTGTGTTTTGATGTGCTTAAAGGAATGATCGAATGGATGTACTGGCAGCGATGATCTGAGCATTCTTTGCTCCTTCATACAGTAGATGATCAAGCACTGCCTTCACCCCTCCTTCTGATAAATCTGTCTTATTTATCAGTGAAACCCTTCTCATGTTGGAGGAATATCATTGTGCACAACCTAGGGTTTTCAGGCTTTTTAATGACCCCGTATGGTTTGAGATCTCGTTTGTGGGTCAAAGAAAGGCAAATAAAGATTCCACCCAGGCTTCAGAATCCCATAAGGAAAATAAAGGCAAATAATGCTTTTTAATGACCCCGTATGGTTTGAGATCTCGTATGGTTTGACCACATTCCACCCCACCGTGCCATATTCCAAGCATGTATGTGGGACTCAAACCAAAAGAACCAATGAGGGCATACGAAGGCTAAATCACCTCACCCTCATCAATAGAATCCAAGATTTACCGTGATCTCCACCCGATCACTAGGCCAAACAAGCATGGATGCCACCGGATTTCTCCACCTACACCGTGAGGAATTTTCCAGTCTCCTAGTCTCTCAGGTTTTATTGCAATCCAAACCCAGATCACTAGAACCTAAACTGAGACCCACTCTCCAGACTTTACCTCATATCTCAAACCCAGGATTATTAGGCCCAACGAAGAGCAAACCACCTCTTGGATTTACCGTATATCCTGCCATTCACCGATAAGGATTCCTAGGCCCACTGAGGCAACACAATCCTGGCTTTACTGCAACCTACAGTCTAACTTAGGGGTCACTAGGCTAGTGGCTTTACCGTGATCCACAGTTTGGTTCAGGGACCACTAGGATATGTGCTCTATCACTCGGAGATCCGCCCCACTCAGCTTCGAATCCATTCGACAATCCAACTCAACCAAAACATGAGAACCCCGTCACACCATGACTATCCAAAAATGGCAAGGCTAGGCAGAAAACATTGTTACACCTGGAAAGACCCATGCTGTGATAGAAAAGAACCACATGCAATACCATGCACGCCAAATATAGCAAGGAAAAATACATATGAAAATTGATACCTACAAAGAATCATGTTGTAGCTTCTTGACCCTGCCTTTCCCTGCTTGATGTTTGCTTCATCTTGCCTTCTTTTCCTTTCTTGCTCCAATGCCAAAATGCTCCAAGAAAACTCTAAGTGTCCAAGAGTGAGAGAGAGAGAGAGAGAGAGAGAGAGAGAGAGAGAATAATGAGAGAGCTCCAAAACTCAACTGACAAAAGGTTACCTATTGATCCTCAGAAGCCTATTTATGAATGAGGCCTCTATTTTCTTTAGTTTCCATTATTTTCCTTCAATTTCCTCTTCACATGTAACCTGTGACCTTTCACCTTCCTTTTCTCATAATTTCCATTATTTTCATAAATAAATGTGTCAAAAATGACATTTTTCCTTTCCAAATCCTTAGCCATAAACAAGCAAATGAACACCCCCTAAGATGTCTTGTCCAAGATTCAACTTGGAATAAGTGTTCCATCAACGTGGTTATTATTTTTTCCTTAACCCTCCCTCATGGGGAACATCGTCCTCGGTGTTAGACCACAGCAAGACCTCAGTAAAACCGCTGAAAAAAACATACTACCCATGGAGCTTTATAACATAGCTCGATAAAGTATTTACAATGATCACCCTACTAAAAGCAAACCATCATGACAACATAACAACATGAAAAAGTAATAACATAACACCCATACCACTTATTGGAGCTTTATAATTTAGCTCATGGCAGTATTTACATCCATATACATATGTTCATATAGAAACAACACCAAAACATATATCAAAACATATACTAAGACATATACCCAAAACACCATACAAAAATTGCTTTGCCTCATCTAGAAAAAAAAATAAGGATGCATAATCTCTTATGTAACTTCATTGGGCCCAAAGTGCTTGCGCTGCACTTTAACTTACTTGATTGCTCGGTTCTAGAGCTTAAGCACCTTTTTCTGCAATATACACTGAGGTCCGACTGAAATTCTCCATCTGGTTCCACCTACAATACAGACCAGTCAATCACATGATCAACATCCTTAACATACTTCTTAAGCAATGATACATGGAAAACATCATGGAATTTCACTGTCGGAGGCAGTGCAAGTTGATAGGCTATTAGCCCAATCCTCTCAATGATACCATCGTACCATCTTGGCACATGATCCAATCCGCAAGGAGATATTCTTTGGTTTGATATGCAAGTACACCTATTCTCCAACGTGGAACTTCTTGAACAATGTGTTTCGATTTGCACAGATTTTCTGCCTATCTTGTGTTGCCTCTAGATTTTTTCTTTATAACCTGCATTACCTGTTCGATGTTTTCCAACATATCTAGTCTAATCAACACCCTATTAACCGGATCGCTCCAATTGATGGGAGTGTTTCAACTCTACCCATACAATGCCTGAAAAGGACTCATCCTCAATGACTCTTGATAACCATTGTTGTATGCGAACTCTACCAAGGAGAGATACTCTTCCCACTTCCATTGTTGATGCATCACATACATCCTCAACATGTCCTCCAATATCTTACTGACCCTTTCTGTCTGTCCATTTGTTTGTAGATGATAAGTTGTGTTGAAAGCCAAATGTGTGCCCAAACTTGCAAATAACTCCTTCCAAAACTTGGAAGTGAACTTCGCATCCCTGTTTGACACAATCTTCTTTGGGAAACCATGCAATCTGACCACATCTCTAATAAACACCTGTGTCACATTGCTAGCTGAGAATGTAGACTTCACTGAAATGAAATGTGAAACCTTCGTCAACATGTCCACAACAACCATGATGGAATCATGTTGTCTCATTGTCTTTGGCAACAATGTAATGAAGTGCATGGAAATGACCTCCCATTTCCACTATGGAATCACGATTGACTGTAACAGTCCACCTGGATATTTGCACTCTGCCTTCATTCGCTGACAACCAAAACACCTAGTCACAAACTCTGCTACACCCTTCTTCAGATTCAACCAATAATAATATATCTTCATTGCAGTCAATGTCTTCTAATATCCTGGGTGACCTGAATAAGGTTTCACATGAAACTCCCTCAAGATCACCTCCTTGACCTCATTATTATCCGACACATATATCTTGTCTCTGAATCTAACCAATCTATCCATTGTATGACAATAATCCATACCTTGTGAACCTCCACCTGTACCTATTCCTGTACTACCACATGTAAGTGTACCTATACCTTCACCTGCACTTGTACCTATACTACCATTTGTATTTGTACCAGTACCCTGCTGCAACCTGTGCACAATATCCATATACCTGACATCCTATTGACCTGCCTGCAATATCCTATCATGTAGCTATGCCCCATAGGAGCTCATAGTTGCAAAGTGATTTACCTGTACCCGCCTTCTAAGAGCATTTTCCACCCTGTTCTCTTTACCTTTGAGTTACTTGATCTCGAAATCAAACTCATTGATCATGGCCAACCATATAGCCTACCTGATGTTCAGATTCAGCTGGTCAAACAAATACCTGAACCCAATATGATCACTCATTAGTATAAATCTCTTGCCATGAAGATAGTGCCTCCACATCTTCAATGCATATATGATCACTACTAACTCAAGATCATGTGTCGAGAGTTCTACTCGTACTCGTTTAATTTCTGGGATGCATAGCATACCACCTGTCCATCTTGCATAAGGACTCCACCAAGTCCTCTCTTGTAAGCATCTGTGCACACTACAAACTCTTTGTCTGGATCTGCAATCTATAGCACTGGTGCATGTGTCAAAACTGCTTAAGCTACTCAAAACTAGCCTCACACTCCTCTATCCATTCAAACTTCTTACCTTTCCTCTGCAATGATGTGATAGGATAAGCAATCTGTGAGAAGTTCCTAATGAAACTCATGTAATAGCTTGTCAACCCCATGAAAGATCCCACTTCATCCACATTCTTAGGAGCTACCCACTCCATGATGACTCTTATCTTCTCTGGATCTACTCCAATGCCCTCCTTGGAGACAACACGCGCCAAGTAATGTACCTCAGTCTGAAAGAAACTACACTTGTTGAGCTTAGCATACAACGAATTCTCTCTCAAAAACCTCAACATTATTGCCAATGCTTGGCATGTTTCTCCTCATTTTAGAATATACCAATATATCATCAATGAACACAATAAAAAACTTATCCAAATATGGGGGCTACACACTATTCATCAAGCACATAAATGTAGTTGGAACATTAGCTAAGCCAAATGGAACTACAACAAACTCATAATGCCCATACTTGGTCAGAAAGTTGTCTTGTAAATGTCTTCCTCTTTGATGCGTGCCTAACGGTATCCCGATCTCAAGTCATTCTTGGAGAACATTGTTGCTCCCTTCAGCTGATCGAACAAATCATCAATCATCGACAATGCATATCTATTCTTGATGGTCACTTTGTTCAACTACTTGTAGTCAATGCATAATATGAGAGTTTCATCTTTCTTCTTCATAAACAATACTGCTGCACCCCAAGGTGATACACTTAGCCTAATGTATCCCTTGTCCAACATTTCCTTCAACTGCAACTTCAATTCAACCAACTCATGTGTGCTCATCCTGTAAGGTGCTTTTGATGTTGGAGTTGCCCCTGGCACTAACTCAATAGAAACATCTACCTCCCTGTGAGGTGGAAACTCTGTAATGTACTCAGAAAATATATCCTTGAACTGCAACAAAACTGGGTACTTGATCAACATATCTATATCCTCAACCTCCTTACCCTTATCACTATAAATGTGTACTGCAAACAACATACACCCTTTCCTGCGACTATGCTGTGCTCACATAGATGTCACCATCCTAACTGATGTGGCTTTCTTCTTACCTTGCAAAACTCTTGGTTCCCCATTGTCGTCAACACACTCAATGGATTTGTCATAACAGTCTACCTTGGTTCTATAAAGATACAAATAATCCATGCCCAAAAACATATTTTATGATCCCAATGATAATACATTTAGATATGCTAAGCGCAAGCATACCATTCAAATCAAATGCATAAGATCTTACCCAATGATTGACTTGTTTCTTTGTACCGGTAGCCAACTGCAATAACCAAGACTCTGCATGCATCTCCTTACTCAAACCACACTTATCCACCAAGTCAGGACTAACATAGCTATAATTAGATCTAGGGTAAATCAAAATAGAAATAGCTTGATCAAAAAGTTTACCGTCCACCTCAATGATAGATTCTTGATGGTCTGCCTTCCTTTTGTCCACTCTTGCATAGATATGCAAAATACTTTGACCAACATCCCCAATATTTTGCACCTCATGTGCATTGTATATCTGAGGCATACCATCCCAATTCTGTGAAAAATATCTCTTAAGGTGTTCCTTGCCACATGTCCAACACCCCAACCGACCAGTACCAACACCTCTATGCTACTGCTACGACTCATGTCTCTGTCTAACTACATTAAATCTATTTTCTGGTGCCACATTCTCTTTCTCATTTTCATATTGATGCCTCATCCTCTTAGGCTTCTGTTTACCTTTACCTTTGTATTTTCCCTTCCATCCTTGATGGGATTCATTCTTACGCTTTGATTGTTCATATCAATGCTTCAATTTCCCAATAACTTCTTCAAGTGACTGAGGCTCATCATACTCAATCTGATCTCTAAATGCTAATGGAAAACCACTAACAAATCACTAAACTTTAGCCTTTTCATCAATAAGATACAATACATACCTCAATAGCTCCAGAAACTTGGTCGTGTACTCTTCATCTGTCATTGATCCCATCTTTAGCTCATAGAATTCCTAGGCCTTACTGTCGTAGTACCTCTCTGACAAGTACTTCTTCCTGAAATGCCTCTTGAACTCCTGCTAACTCAAATCATCTGTCCTGATGTCTCTGACCCACTTAACATCTTCCCACTAAATGTTTGCTTTACCTTTCAAGCTGAAGATTGCTACTTTGACATTCATGTTATCTGTCTACTCATGCAACTTAAAGAATTTGTTCATCCCAAGTATCCAAGCCTCTGCATCTTCTATCTTCTTCACATCTCCATCAAAAATAGGTGGATTCACTTTCTTAAACTCATCTGGAAAGTATACCATATCCTTCCTCCAGTAAGGATGATAACGATGACGATCATGATGTCTATTAGAACCAAAACTAGAATAGTACGTATGCTCATCACCCCTTCTATCCAGAGTGTCCAACAACCTGCCATCTCTCACCGTATCATATATATCCAACCTGTGTCTACCAGGATACCTACTACCATATGCCCCATTAGTTTTAGCCTCATGTACATGGTTGATCCAAAGTCACCCTTGTCGCTGCAAGTCTGACAAACTCTGAAGGAGTACAGCATTAACCTCTACTTTCTTCTCTTGTGCTTGTATGATACGGTCATTATCTGCCTTACAACTCCTTATCTCTTCCTTTAAGCTTCTTAGTGTATCTACCAAATTAGAAGAGTACCCCACACCACGTTGCTCATTTGATGCATAGGAAAATTCTTTGTAGTCTACCACCTTGCTAGCTATTTGATCTATTTCTTTCAATGCATAATATGTCAGATAAACCAAATCACAATCAATCAATGCACCTTAGCATAATTCGGGGAGGATACCTTATCTTCAAGAATAACAATTAGCGTGATACATGTGTAACATAAACATAGTAGCATATGGGCATACATAAATAAATTCATCAACACATAAACATCTTTTTAGTTAGGGTCCAGTCATCAATGCAAGGCCATATCAACGATGAATGCTATGACCTCATGCATGACAATAACCATTACTCCATTGTACACATTGCCACATGCAACCATCAACATGCATAAACAATGTCTAATCAGCTACACATACACATAAACACATGTAGTCGAGCATAAGCAATCAATTCTCGTAATCATCCTACAAGATTGATACATGTAATCAAAACATTCAAGAATGCACCTAATATAAAAGGATGTAGTCAAGTGACATATAATCAACATGTGAGTGAAATATAACTATATGCAACCGGTCGTATACTCATGATGATGCATTCCACAAACTAAACATCAAATTCTACATAACAACCTTATTTCAACCATAATCAATCATCAAGCAAATGTAACAAGCACATGGAATGCAAGTGTAAGAGTCACACAAGAAAGTAACATGCATGCATGACCAACACACACCACCCATCCAGTCCAAGGGATGAACCATGCTTTGATACCACTCTGTAACACCCTCCTCCCACATCTACCCAAGTAACCATGCCATTCGGGTAAACATGCAACGAGAGGCTACTATGATTGGATTCGACCTCCTATGTGACCTTAAAGAAGTGGAATAGAAGGAACACATCAACCAACCTGTCCACATTAGCAACAGAACCCTCATGAGACATGTTAGCCACTCAGACATCTTGTCCTTGGGTCCCACTAATGTTCTGAACATCTTAAGCCTTAGTCGCTCTCATGCTATAGGCATGAGAGCTATAGCATGAGAGCGTCCAGAAACCCAAATTCACTCTCACAGTCTTGCATGCCAGCGTCCAGATACCCAATTTTCTAGTGTTATGCCAGTGACCCTGGGATTTGAGCCACTTTTTTAGGCCCAGAGCCTGGGTCAATGCCTAGAATGGAATGATAACTTAGGAGTACTAAAAGAACAGGGAAACAATGATGCGAAAACAATAATTTAAATAGGACCTCAATCAGATCCCTACTAGCCATGACAGACATTTCGTCAAATATGTCGCAAGAATGTATGTACAGGTGTAACCAACATAATTAAACATAGGGATATTGTACTTATCTGAGAATTTCTATGAATCATTGTTCCCTCATGTCATTTGATGCATTACCGTCTATTAGGCCATAGATACATTATCCATTCATTTACAAACAAAGGCATGCTAAGAGCCATACATAACTGCTGTCATAAAACACACATATAACTAGCATAATAATTATGAAAGTACAACCATATAAACCACATATAATCCATCAAAATGTTCATATAAATAAAAGGAGAAATAACCTTTCATTAATGGTGCAAAACTTGGTATGGGACTTCCACGTTCCACTAGACCATAGAATGGTTGAGACAAATCTCTCTTTAGATTCACCCCATGCCCTATTCCAAGCATGAATGTGAGACTTAAACCAAAAGAACCAACCAAGGCATACCAAGGCTGAACCACCTCACCCTCATCAATAGAAACCTGTTTTTACCGTAATCCATCCCGGATTACTAGGCCAACACATGAACACATCATAATAGGCTTTATCGTGATCTCCACCCGATCACTAGGCCAAACAAACATGGATGACATCGAATTTCTCCACCTACACTGTGAGGAATTTTCCTGTCTGCTAGTCTCTCAGGCTTTACTGCAATCCAAACCCGAATCACTAGGCCCTAATTCCAGACCCACTCTCTAGGCTTTACCGCATATCCCAAACCCAGGATTACTAGGCCCAACGAAGAGAAAACCACCTCTTGGCTTTACCGTATATCCTGTCATTCACGGGCAAGGATTCCGAGGCCCACCAAGGCAACAAAATCTTGGCTTTACTGCAACCCACAATTTGGCTCAAGGGCCACTAGGCGGGTGGCTTTACAGTGATCCACAATCTAGTTTAGGGACCACTGGCTATGTGCTCTATCATTCGAAGATCCACCCCACTCAGCTTCGAATCCATTCGGCAATCCATCTCAACCAAAACATGAGAACCCCATCACACCATGGCTATCTGAAAATGGAAAGGCTAGGCTGAAAACACTGTTACACCTGGAAAGACCCGTGCCATGATAGAAAAGAACCTCCTGCAATACCATGCATGCCAAATCTAGCAAGGAAAAATACAGATGCAAGTCAATACCTGCATAGAATCATGTTATAGCCGCTTGATCCTGCCTTTCCCTGCTTGCTCTTTGCTTCCCCTTGCCTTATTTTCCTTTCTTGCTCCAATGCCAAAATGCTCCAAGACAACTCTAAGTATCCAAGAGTGTGAGAGAGAGAGAGAGAGAATAATGAGAGCTCCAAAACGCAACTGACAAAATTTTACCAACTGATCCTCATAATCCTTTTTATGAATGAGGCCTCTATTTTCTTCATTTTCCATTATTTTCCTTCAATTTCCTCCTCACATGCAACCTATGACTTTTCACCTCCATTTCTTCTTAATTTCCATTATTTTCATAAATAAATGTGCCAAAAATGCCATTTTGTCTTTCCAAAGCCTTAGTCATTGCCTTTGCCAATTTCCTTAGCCATAAACAATCAAATGAACACCCCCTAGGATGTCTTGCCCAACATTCAGCTTGGAATAAGTGTCCCATCAACCGTGGCTATTATTTTTTATTTTATTAACTTTTATTACATTTAATTTTCACTAGGGCTGTTATAGATCATTCCATGATTATGGTTGGCCAAAATTTGATGTATGTATCCCCTACTAAACATTGAAAATTCTAGGACAATAAATTGCATTATTAAAATAATGCAAATTCACTCCAAAGGTGGGCATATCAATCTTGGCACATGCAAGATGGTCTTCTTTTTTTGTGGTTTAAGGTTGAATGTTTATAGATCTAAACTTTATAGTCAACTACTAAGCCATCATTTTATCCCATGTACCTTTAACCAGTGTTGGTGATATGTCGATCTCCATAAGTTGTCGCTTATTTAGAAAGGTCAACATATTTTGAAAAATCTGCTCCTCCACAAATACGAACTAAAATGTCATGATGTTGATTGCAATGCCCAAAATTTGATGAATTAGAGTTTCCAAATTGACAAAATGTTGATGTATACATTCGTAACACTTGTTGTTCGACATATAAGTTTCCACGATTATCTCTATTCTTGTTGACATAAAATTTACATACCAATATTCTCAAACACTTCCTAGAGCATGGGTCCTTCTATAAAACTATAAATACCATGTGTTGTTCTTTCAGTTGATCCCAATTAGGGATCAGTGCCAAGGAACCCTATGGAGGTTAGGAAAAACTCCTTTCTCGAGGTCTTCAAGTTGATATTTGGACCAAATGGGGTAACCCTTAATATAACTCAAAAGTTCATTAGTTACGGAAACAATTTTGAACTAATGATGTGAAACGAAAATTGAGGGAGTAACATGGGGCAGCTAACCCTAGCGGCCCTTGCCCTATTTCGTGCCTCCCTGCGCCCTTTCCTCGAAATTCTGTCAGCTTCGTTTTTTTGTGGTGTGTTGGGGTTGGCTTGCTCTGAGGTCTCTGCTTGGGTTCTTTATATCGTTGTCGTATGTGGCTTCTACAGGAAGGGTTCACGGAGCGGCGCCCTGGGTAGTGTATGCTTGGCTTTGTATCGGGCCCCTTTCTTCACTATTGAATGGGTTTTCTTCTACGTGGGACTTTTGGCAATGTTTTTAGCGCACTGTCATTTCTTCCTCCCGTCGCAATTGTTTTATGTAGGGGTTCACTTCTCTCTGGGCAACTAAGTGGTCGTAGTGTTACTTAATGGGCTCCTTTTGCCCTATTTTTTTTATTATAGGTGTGCCTCTGGGTATTTTATCCCATATGGGTTTTCTCAGGCCTACGAGGCTGACGTTTTTTTCTTCTTGGGCCAGTGCGCCCTGCTTTTTTTGCTTCTATTTAGGGTTTCAAGGGTCTGTGTGCTCCAAGTTTCTTTTTTGGTTGGGCCTGCATGCCTAGAATTTAGATATATGTTGATCCAGGTAGATCTTCAAAAAAGTATTAGTGGGATGGTAAAAATCTCAAAACTCAAAGTGGCAGAATCTAGATAAACTTAGCATCAAATTGAAGTGCTCGTCATCTTGATTCCTACGATGTGAATGACACTCAAATCTGAGTTCATATGAAGAAGTTAGAGAAAGTCAAAGTTAAAGTTTGACTTGTCCAGGTGGCAGGAGGAGATGACGTGGAAAAAGTCTCAGCGAATGGGGGAGTGTCGAATGATAGGCTGCCATTGGTCCCGCATATCGTAACTAGGAGATGAAGTGGATTAAGGGAAAATCGGCCTTAGGCAAGTTACGATGCGATAATCGTATATCGCACTTGCAAAAAGATAAAGTGGTTAATAATCGGCCTTGGCAGGATCCTGGTTGCGATTGTGATATCACAAATCGCGGGTCGGAGGAACAGGTGTTAAGGATCGGCCCTTGACAGACCCTAGTTGCGTTGAGATATATCACATATCACAATCATAGAGGCGCCAGTGGATGCAAAGCGGCCCCACAGTAATCACTGATTCCGATTTGTGATAGGACTGTCGGATGTGATGTTTTATACATTGAGATTTATAATACTAATGGGTTTGAGTTATCGTTGAAGACAAGTTGGGTTGATACGCTGATGGTTAAAGCGTCGATTGCGATTGCGATGGGATCCCCAGATGTGATATGTTATATATTATGTTGTATAAGCCCGATAGGTCTGCTATATCGCAGGCCACGTGATATAAGGGCTAGTTTGTATGCCGATGGAATGACAATTGCGAAGAACTGCTGATAGCATCAATTGCCGAGTTCAACACACAGTCGAAGATGTTTTGTTCCATATTTAAAAGGGGTTTTTCCATACTTGTAAAGGTTTGTTGGATGTATCATTTAGGCCTGAGATCTCTAGTCTTAAGATAATCTCGCTTGCCTAACTTGGGTTATGGTTAGAATTGCTCGGGAGTTGAGGAATTTCCGCCATGCTTGTATAAAAGACCCTTTTGTGTCAGAAGAAGGTGGGAGGAATGGTCGATTAATTCAGAATCCATTGTACATCAGACCCTGACCCTGGAAGCAGGTCAGGACCTCGCCTTGAGTAGCAGGGAGGTTCCGAGAAATTGTAGAAGTCTCGATTATCCAACTTGGGAGCTTGGATAGGTGTTTTTGAATGATTTTTTTCCAGGAGTTTAGTGGAATTGTCTGTTTCTGAAGCTGGTGTTAGAAACTTATATATTACAGAGCAATGGAACACATAAAATGTATTGCAGAAATATAATAACAGAAAACACATAAAACAAGAGAGACACAGATATACGCGGTTGACCCAATTTGGGCTACATCCACGGAGAAACAACCAGTCATTCCTTTTATATTATCCAAAAAACTAAAGAGATACAACCTACAATAGATCCACTGTAATTCCCTCTTCGCTCTCACACAATCTCCTCTCTCTTTTTCACTCAGAATACAGATCTACATAGAAGCAATAAACTTCCCTCATATATAGCGAGGGGTTGCTTTCTAGGGCAAAAAACCCTAAATTAAACATAACTTCTACCATCAGATCTCTGCCTAATGAACAAACCAGATTGACTATGAAATTACAACATTTTACAAGGCAAATTTACATCTATTTTTAGCTTCGGGGGCGCTGCCCCCGATACCCCACCGGGGGTGGGCTCCCAAAGACCATAGCTACCCCCCATGGACCCCCCTTGCAGTGTAAATTTTACGAGTGGCGTTGCCACCACATTACGAATTGGGGTCCAATGTGGCAATACCTCTAAATAAAGAAGATAATCAGGCTCCACACCCAACAGTGGGGCTCTCCATTATTTGTCCATCTTCTAGCTTGGAGGTATAAGGATTGTAAAGATTATTTCTGATAGTTTATTCTCTTTTTTATGCCACTTAATGAATGAAGTCCTCCCCACTATTGAGTGGGGCCCGGAGACGTAGTCCAAATTGGACAAACTCCGTAATCAAATCATTGTGTCATGTTTTCATGTTCTTCTGGTTATTTTCGCATTATTTATGTGTTGTTAAGTTCTATGGTTAAGAAGCTCTGTTTTATGTAATTCTAATGCATCTGTAAGTAAAATATCTTGGATCATATGTTTTGATGCAGCCTAATGAAGGATCCTTCCGAGTATTATAATTAACACACATGAACACATGAATTGATATTTTGCAGAATACTATAATGAAAAAGATTGAATCTTAGAAATCAATGAGACCATTATTTCCTTGATTACAAAACTATTGTTGCATACAAAATTATTGATACCTTGATATTGGGTTTCTACTTTCTATATAAATGAAATACAACATTAGTTGCCTTTAGCAAATTTCTAGACCATAAATTCAAAAATAGACTTTGACCATCCAGAACATAAGGGTTGAAGAAACCACTGCTAGGTGTTGACCTTTGTATGCTTATATTAGAAAAGTTGTTCTGTTGAATAATCCCTATGTAAATTGTGTAAGCATCCTCCAATCATTATCTATTGGATAATTATATGCAGCCATTTTCCTATATGCAATATTCAACTCTATATATTTGTCATAGATTGGAATAGTTGAAAACAAATTTTTAATCTGCCACAATAGGTCAAAGTCATCGATCAACTTATCTACTATGGTTTTTCTGTTTAACATTTCTATCATATCTAAAAATTTATCAACTTAATCCATTTTTGTCAATAAATTCTCTTTTTAATTTAAAAAGGAATTAAATTTTGCTTCTTACCTGAGCAAGTAGGCAAACCCATTTCTAACAAATTATTAAACTCACTCATGAGCATTTCAACATTTCTCTCAGCCATATTGCACTATTTTTTGGGCTTGTTGAACTATATTATTCTTTGTTCAAACTTTATTTATCTTTATGATCATTGAAGTTCTATTAGTAACACGAAGGGCTCTCAACTCATCCCTAGATTTAGAATTTGATAACTGTACAATTTTGTTTTCCATTTAGGGTTTATTTCTTAATTCTTCCTCTATTTATTGAATCACTTGTTATGTATGATATGCTAATGTAGATTCATCTCCAATAAATGTGAATGAATCGATGGAATAACCTTACATGAAAAAAAAGAGATATTTTTATATAGAAGAATGCGAGTTCTGGAATCCAGATGGAGAATATATATGCCTCGAAAACTGTAGAAACAAAAGTTTTCTTTCTCAAATGCGCGTTCGGTTCCTCTCCCTTTGGTTGAGAAACTATGTTCCTCTTTGACCGGCTCGAGGGCTTCAGGTCTTTCTTTTCCTATAGCAATGCTCCTGGGACGGGCTCCTTCCTGGGCCTTTAGGAATGACCTTCCTCTGAGGCTAAAAGACTCCTTCCTCTCACAATGCTTCAAGGATTCTAGCTATTCTAATGCCCCAAATCTTGAGCGAGTGTTGTACAGGATTCAAATAGAGCTATTGGATGGGTGGGGTGGGCGTACAGACAACAAGAATTCACAAGACAAGCTTCAATAAATAACACTTGATTGAGGATTCTTAGTGGTAGCAGTAATAGTAGTAGTATAAGAACTAGCCCTCTCTTATTCAACCTACTTATACTTACATGCATTCCATCCACCACCTGTTATATTTTCCACCCTTGCATAGGCTTACTTATCTAATTAGCATTCACGGGTTGGGCTTTCTTGGGGAGGTTTGCACTTTTAGCATTACTATGAACTTTTTAGCCTATCCTACCTTTCATATATTTTAGGTCCGACAAAAGAATATTTCACAGGAATCACACTTGCTGATAGGAAGGACAGATGGTGGTACCACTATGACTATTGTTCTGGGGCCAATCCCTAGGATACGATTCATTAATTAGAACCCACTACATTGCTAGGAACTTCAGTTGCTCGACCATAAGGGAGAGAGGGAGGATGCGCAAGCAAGCTCGACCATGAGGGGGAGCAATAGACCTATCTTTCTTTTAATGCCTCCACCTGCATAGTTAATGACATTAAGACCTTGACCTGCCTTCTCCCTATAGCACTTAATGAATGAATGCTTATTGGATTGATCGGAACCACCCCTGGGTGTCTGCCCCCTGGTACCCATAGCTTTTTCATGTCAGCTATAATGTGATCCCAAAGAATCTGCCTGGCATTAATTAGATAAGATTTACCAACTTATCTTGCATTTCTTCCAATTCCCCCTAGAGATTGGCTTTGATTTTTGGCATTAGGTAATAATACCATCCTTTTCCACTATCTCGTCCTTCAAAATATGTAATTTATCATTCTATATAGTGATATTTATTTTCGAACTTTCAAATTCAGTCTCTTTAAGTTCAATTCTGCCAATGTTTTTGCCAATTCTTTAGATGGGTCAGTTGGCACTGTAGACTGTGAATATGAAGGTCTATGATAAACGTGCTTTGATTATTTTCTTTTTAATATTTCCATTTGTTGCTCACATTTTTCAATCTATTTATTTATTTAAACCATCTCCTATAATAACTTATCTTTTTGTTGTTGTGCTTCCTGTAATTATTGAGTTTGAGCATGGACTATATGTGGAATCATTATTCTCTTTTTCAATGTAAATATTTCATTGTCTTTGCTTTTAGCTAAAACCTACATTAATTTGACATCCTTGGGTTAGCTCCCAAGTCAATTATCCATTGCTCAAGTTCAACAAATCTCATTTGTGTGGTTCTATTTCCCAACTTCTTTTTTCTCAGATGCTTGTCAATTTTAATGACCATGGTTTGTATTGTATTTACACTTATAGATGTTTTCAATATATCCCTGAACACCATCTCCTCAATCTTCTTATGCAAGTCCCTTTTGTCATCTAAATTTATCTTGTCTAAGTCAAATTTCATTTTCATTGCCTTGTAATCACATGTAATCTTTATAGTGAAAGATTTAGGCTCTAATATAGCCATATCTAATTTCCTTTTCTCAAAATTTAAAGTGGATAACAATGTAGTTTGCAAAGGCCCCTATTTCCACATTTGTGAATGCACGTCTTTCTTGATTTGAGTATTTTTACTTTTCCTCTCCAAGTATTTGGAAAACAATATATTCTTGCTTTGGTTGGTATGATGCAATTGTAGTTGTTGAAATTACCTAGAATAAATCAATTTAACCAGTAATAACAACAGACCATAAAACACATGTTTTATTCTAGATAACCCCAACCTAAGGAAAATAAACTAATATAATTTCATTAGTCCCTTGGCCAAAAACTAGCCAAGCTGACCAAGTGATCCTTTATTGCCACCTCTCCTAGTCCCCTTAATGGAGTCTTTCCAAGCCTTTTAAAGGCTTTATTACATGTAATCCATGATCAAAAAACCATGGGAAACCAAAATCATGTGCCCAAAACCACCATCGTTGAGCGAGTAACTTTAATATTTCACCAAGTCAAGTTTTACGTAGCAATCCCCCATTAAACCTTGACTTGGGGTTTCCCTTGACCAAATCTAGACAAAATGGCCAAGTTAGCACCACTCACCTCTAGGCCCTTCCCCCTCAAAGTTTGTTTAGAGTTTCTGTTAATTTGACATGTCCCTTATCATCTAGATCTAAATCCAAACTTTATCGATATATTCCTGAGGTACACATGCCTTACCAGGTCATGCAATAATACCCATTTACATGCAATAAATTTTCAAATTCGCTATAAATTTTTAGTATTATTATTAGTATTGATGTTATCGTCCTCTTATCTTGACACACTAGAAACATGTCCTTTGCCACACTTAGCTACTTATTGTTTGAATTCTATGAGTGGCATTTCTAGGGTGACGACCTTGGAGACTACGCTTCAATGGTTGTAGATTGGATCACCTTTACTTCGACAACACTCTCCATGATGAATAATATGTCATTTTACATCTTCCCAGTCTCGGCCAATGTGTTGATTGGATTCTCGAACCATGTCACATTTTTCACTGCTTGTGGGGCCCACTCTTGAATGGGAGGCTTCACCACCCACCTTTTGATTGGCCCAACTCACCTTATGATTGACCCACCTTTGTGTTTATGTAGTGTGAATCAAAGATACAGTCAATGACCCCTTCATGATATAGATGTCACTGTAAGAGTGGAGTTTTGCCATATTGTTCATGCTAAGCCACTTATGCCAATGCCTCACATCAGGCAAGTGCTAGAGCTGAAATCCCTATGATATTGTTATACTATGATATTTGTTGTGATTTGATAGCACACTTATCCTCCCTAATCTTGTGGGATTGCAGCTACATGAACTGCCTACATGGGTGCTTTTCTCCAAAATATGTACAACCCTTTGGCCTTCCTTTTTTTAGTCAAGCTCTTCCCCCAAACTTGATCACACGTTTGTACTTTGTAAATGTTCCACATTTTTCGAGCTCACAACCATGGCTCTCGATATTAGGCCACTCTCCTCATCAGTCCAGGTCTGTCTCGCTCTAATACCATGTTGAAATTACCTGAGAGAAATAAATTTAACCAGCAATAACAACAAACCATAGAACACACAAGTTTTATCTTGAAAAACCTCAAGCTAGGGAAAAACCAATGAATAGAATTACATTAGTCCCTTGGCCAAAACCTAGCCCAATCGATCAAGTGAGCCTTGATTTCTCACCTCTACTGGCACCTTAGAATGGAGCCTTTATAAGCCTTTTAAAGGCTTCATTATAGGAAATCCGTGGGCACAAAACCATGGGAAACCAAAACTATGTGCCTAAAACCACCATTTTTGACTAAGTAACTTTTACTCTTTCAGCGAGTCAAGTTTTACCTAACAATAACTTCTTTATTTCCTGAAATACTTGAACTCAAATACATGTTTATGGAAAAAATTCTATTGAAAAGACAGGCTCACTTGGTGACAGTTCCTCTTAGCTCTATATTGATTTGTGTTCATCTATTTGTCCTTCAACCCTTTCTTTTTTGATGGACTACTCACCTCCTTACATATCTGAATTTGTTTGAGAACCTCTGTATGAGACCTTTTATTTATTTTCTCATGTTGTTGCAATGCCTCTATTATTAATGACTAAGTAAACTACACAAAATCATGGACTTGACTCCGTAGAAATTGTATAACATTTTCCCAACTATCTTGATATGCTAATTTTTCTATCTTTGGTTTGCTCACATGGCCATAAGAAGTAGAGCCTTAATCCATCCTTTTCTTAGTAATGATAAAGTGAGGATGGTCATTGCACGGTTCTCCTTGTTGAAATCTCATCTCTTTAAGCATTTTGTTAACTACCTTTAATGCTGACCTAGCATTGACAATAAAGGTTCCAACTTGCTTCAATTTGAATGTAGCGTGTTGTTTCTTGGAAGAAAAATGAACATAATTTGACTCTAGTCTTTGTCTAATATGTTCAAAGGAAAATATTATCATTGTAAAAATATTGGTTGTAGGTAAGACGAAAATCAAAACCATAGATTCTGATTTCTATATGATTCTGGAACAAATATCATTCTCCCACTCTTGTATCATGATTTAGCTAAAGTAATCTTTTGAACTTTGCAGTAATTCTAGGGTGTACTTCCTCATTGATGATAACATAAGAAACATAGATGAATTAATTAATATGCTTAGTGAACCTAATATTTGATGGAATTTGTTATTATATGAGTCCACTGAATGGATAAACATATATTACCTAACTCATATCCCATTTCAACTGAAGATGTTGAAACTTTACAGCTTGAGAATGAAGGAACAAAGGTACTAAATATGATTGGAACCTAAAATACCCACTATCATTAAATTACACTAACTAAAAATGCATCGTGTTGGCCAAATATTAACTATCATTAAACATAACCAATGGGTTATCAAAATTTGAACATATAGAAGACATAAAATCTAGAATTTCTTCATCAGCGTCCTATCATGGTCATAACCTAAGATACAACACATCATAGTTATTATTTCTGTCAAGGCTTCACGAAAAATGCTAGCTTGTGAGGAGGTGGATTTTTTGGTACAATGACATCTTTCTCAAGGTATGATAGGAGTAGGGTGGCTTTCTCTTCATTGGTTAATTCATTGTAATCAACAATTAACCTCTCTTCTTGAAGAATCTGAGTATTAGGGGTTTCGGTAAATTTCAAGATTTCAAGAATTAACTCTGAATCTAGCATAAAAAGAAGTACTTCATTACACACTATGACACAAATGCAAGGAATTGGTAGTTTTTGGAACCACAAATTTAGCTAAATGAGATTCCTAGGCATGACAAAGCTCATGAAGGTCTTGAAAATGTTTATAAGCTAATTATCTTATTCCAAATTGGTCAAATTGAGATAGGACAATATTAAAAATATCATCATATTAGTCTAATAGGTTTTTTTCTTCAACTGATGAGGGTCAGCTTGATTCGATAGCTTGGGGATTCCTCATTTTAAAAAGAAAACTAAGGAATATGAAAGAGCATACCCGTAATTTATTTTTATATCATAGAATTCTTGATTATTGGGTTTGTATAGTGATGGCTAGAAAACTTGCTTTTCCCATTAGTTGTGCAATGCCTTCCTTTTATTTTACCACAATTTATCACGGTTCATTTACCTCCTTTTACCTTTTACCCCTTGAAATTTGAAATGTGGACACATGGCAAGTTGTAATTGGTTGAAAATAAAATTGGAATAAAATAATCAATTATAATAGGTCTTGTCATCATACATGATGTTGCCATTACATGCCATGTCAAATACCATATCATTTCCATATCAATTCTTATGTTAGCACAATGTTCCATTGATTGTAGTATCATTGTGTTACATCACTTGGTGGTTTCAAGTAGGTCCAATCGTGGTTTTGAAAACCATCGAGGGGCAGCTTTGGCAAATACACTACTTCCACGTCTTCCCTACCAAAACCAACAGTATCCATTAAACTCCACCCCCCTTTGTTAATCATCGTGCATGTTGTAGGGGCTGAAACGAACAATTTTTGTAGATATGGGAAAGCATGATCCTGATTTGTGTAGTCTGCCATGATATGCATAATATATGTATGCTTTTGTTCATTGGACTTGCCACCACATGCTGACGAAATTGGGATGTTTGATTTGTTGCACTTGTGACAACATGATGTTTTGTAAGTTGAGAAAATATGCCTTGCCCATCAGAATTGCAACATATCATTCATTGGACTTGTGACCACATTGAAATGAACTTGGGATGTCCAGATCTTTGCACTTGTACACCATTATGATGTCATGACTATGATGCCCACTTAGACGACTTTTGACGTCTTATTCGTTGGGGTTGTGATGCCAACTCTAGGGACTTCCACTAGCTTGTTCATCACCATTTTGATGATGATTCTGTGAAATATATCGCAAGAGAAACAAACAATCAACAATATTATCAGTGGACAAGCAATGGGCTTTGGGTTGCAAGTGAGACGAACAGTGTGTTGTCTAAAATCAACGAATACACGATGAAAATATGTAGTTGTTGATATTACAACCAAATATTTTCAATAAGTATTCCCTTTCTTTTGTGTCAAAAGTGCAATGATGGGTGGTAGAAACATTATCTAAACACCATAGGAAAGAATGCCATTTGTATAGATAGAGGATTGGTTGCAGTGACCAAATTGTTGAAAGGTATGATTTTCCAAGCACCAATATTTATGATTTGATTTAGAAACATAAAATTTTACTATAATACTCTAAATTTGAGCTAGATAAGACCTAGAAACCCTTGAGGTTAATGGTTTAAGTAGGGAACCCTTATCACTTGTTTTGTGTTCAAGCTCCTCTATTATGAACTTTGACTACTTAAATCAAAGACACCATATTTTTAAGTAACAATTATTGACTCAATTGTGTTTTCAACAAATTTTATTCACCTCATTGAAATTAGTTTCTTTCCATATTAATCCTTTGTTATGGCTTCATTTTGTTCATCCTCAATATCGTAATGTTGATTTCATTAATTACATAAACTCTAAACAAAATTAGCATAATTTCATTAATTACATAAACCCTAAACAAAAATACCATACAGCAATATACCATGTATGTAAAGCCAATCAATTTAATATTGCTTTGGTTGTTGCTCACCCAACACTCCAACTATAATTAATTAGATGCATAATATCAATTGTGTACATGGCTTAACCAACAGCCTATTGTCATATAAATTAACTACAACTATCTTGTGGAAGCACTCTCATAACACAACAATGTTTCCCTCCATAGTTTATTCACTCAAAGACAAAATAATAAAGATATAGGTATGTTTTTCATTAAAAGCGGCATGGAGCCAATTACTAATAAGGAAAAACCTTTGTCCCAATGACAGGGAGAATTGGCCAAACACTCTTATTTATCGCTGCCACGACAGTGGATATACGCATTCAAAAATGCGTTGACATTCAATTAGGTTGGGGCTAACCAAAAATTAAACTATTATATTATAATTTTAATTTTATAAAATAAAAAATTATTTTTTTAAATTATTTTAATTTTATTTTTTAAATTTCTAATTAGTTATTTCTCTGAGGGTCTTATTGTGTAATTATATTTGGTGTCGCCAATTGAATTGAGGTTACATCTTGTCTAACGTGTGTCAATTCATCCTTAAGTATTAATACACAGTACTGCGTACAATTATGGGAATGCATTTTAATCGGAACTTCTATTTCCACTTCTATTGCAAAGTTAATGTGCCTTGACATGCGGGGGGATAGCTAGATATAACGCGCGCCGTTTTTTTTTTTTTTTTTTTTTTTCTCTAGTCATCACCATGCACGTTATATCTGGCTATCGCCCCCGCATGTCAGGGCGCATTAACTTTGCAATAGAGGTGGAAATAGAAGCCACCTTCTTAATCACGCAGAATGTCAAGCCGCTCATGGAGCTGCTATCTTTAGTTGCATCTGGTTGCGCTGTTGTGGACATGTAATCCAATAGTAATACTAGTTGAGAAACCATGTGGTCCTAGGCGCGTCCTCAGTTGACTAATGAAAATGGGCGACAGGTCCATGCATGCCGCGTGACTACAGGTTACACTATCAAACTCCACCCTCGGATTAAGGTAGAGTTATCAAGTTTCAATTTGAATATTTTTAATCTAATATAAAATAGAAAAAATTTAGGTGAAAATTAATCAATGTGGAAAATTTGATTTTATCTATTAACCAATACATGTCAGTTATTTTATTTTATTTTCTATTTTAAAATATTTATAAATTTTAATATAATATAATTATCTTTTAAATACAATTTACCCACTATAGACTCAAAATCACTATAAACTCTTTCTCTAAAAACTCTTTTAATTTCAAAAATTTGACAGAATTTAAATAACTTATAATAATTATGAAAAATATAATAACCTTATAAATACGATTCAGTTTGCACAAAAACATCCACTATAACCTTTTTCTCTCCAATGCCATTGTCGTTAGGATTTTATATCTGCAAACCAACAAATCCATGTGGGTGAAGAATATTCTTTCTTTTTAAAGCCTTTTACCCTGAATTCCACTATTTAATCAACAAAATGTTTATATATCTTATCTAAACAAATATTTATTGGATAACACTTACATAGCTAATTAGTCAACAAAATATTTATGTATCTTATTTAAATCTAACTTATCACATTTTTCTTCAAATGTTAAACCTATATAATTTCGTTCTATAACATAGATCTTCATACTTGTTTTTTAGTACAGTCCCACTTTTCAACTAAATTTTCTTGGATTATTTTTTCTAAGTTGTCATCATTATTATATTTTGTATTTATTTTTATTTATCATATACATATTATATATTTTTTATATTTATTTTTAGTTATCATTTAAATATTATATATTTTCTATTAAAAATATATTTTACCAATAGATTTTGTCAAATACTAGTGCATCAATATTATTTGTTTCTAGTTATTGTTAATTTTTCCACACTACTCTAATTGTTAGAGGTAATATTTCTCATCCACGCCACTCTATTTGTTAGAGGTACTATTCCTAGTCCTAGGTCATTAGCAATGTTGTAGGAATACTGAAGAACACTTTGTTTGCTCGTTCATGTATGTCTTTGACGCTAACTTAACTATACTTAAACTAAGCAAGAGTATCTACAATGTAGCCCTTATTCAAATGTCTCATTTATTTTATACCTTTCAAAATTCAACAACTAAACTAAGCGGCAAGGAACGCTAGCTATGCGGCCTTGTTGACCTTCACAACTAGTGCTACTCCTCTTAGGTAATCACGTGAAGACAATTGTTGCTCCTTTTCCTTATTTTCATCAATGGTGATATATACAATGTAAAATCATAATATAATTAACATTAAATACTATACACGATTAACATAGTGTACAACATGAGATATTCAAACATCACAGTTTATAGAATGCTATGAAATTATACAATGGCTACAAGAGGTAGGTTCGGGTGGAATAGAGTACTTAGAATTTGGTGAAAACTGTTGTGGCTACCCCACAACAACTTTGGAAATACTATTAGGTGAAAATTGTTCTGGCTACCCCACAATAATTTTGAAAATACTATCAGTGTCATAGGCAATGGAAATATTATTAATGTTATAGGCAATGTGAGATGGCACATATTTTGTGACTACAATTGATTGCAAGGTACAAATTTCTTCTTGTCTAATGAATTGTATGTTGAATGAAACATTGAATTTCCAGCTACCAATTTAGACATCTAGTGTGAGATTAGAAACTAAAGCCAACAATCATTTCACTATTGCCATCGAACTCATAAAAAATCAAATAAATGGATGGTCTCATATATTTGGTTGTTGTGGTTAATGATGCCATGAATAAAATTAATTGTATGAAATTATTGTCAATCTTTCTTAAAACCTACAACTTTCACAATAATACTCTAGAATGTTACATAAACAATATTCATTTAGTACACAACAATCAACGCATTTAACACAATGTTTACCTTGAAAACCAAAATGAGAAAACCAACATTTAGATGGTTTTTACTAGTGTTTCTTTCTAACAATCTTCTTCATTTTATATAAATACAACTCAGTCTAGCTCTTCAAAGCATTTACTTTCATTTCTTAGGGATCTATTACAACATTCCCTTCATAATGTTAGAAAAATAACCTCTTACACATTACATTGTCTTAGTTTATAGGAAGATTGTGCTATATTAGGTTCAACTAAAATTCAGTCATCCTCAACTATTTAGCTTCCCCCAAGTGAAAAGTTTCTCTTTCTTTTTGTCTTCTTTGGAAAAAATCTAATGCTTGGTTCTCCTATCTTTGATTTATTTTTTCCCCCTCTCCCCCCCCCCCCCCCCCCCCCTTAAAATATTTTCTTTTGTTGACATTGCAGAGTGATTGGTGGAATGGATATTGGTTTCTTTAGTGTGGGTTCCTTCCCACTATCAACCACCTCTCTAACATCCTCATCAACATCTATAGCAATATGCCTCTCTTCCATTTCCAAACAACTGATTTATTGAATTCCTTACATTACCCTGAGCCAACAACCATTCAAATTCTTTTTAGATCCAATTAGAATCACGCCTCCCCATTGGGAGGCTCTTGGTCCCAAAAAGCTTCCGAGGATAGGTGAGGGAACTTGATTTTAACTTGGTTCCTCCAATACTAGTTTTCTTTCCTTAGTGTTTTCCCTTTGAGTCCACTCCGCTATATCTCTTACTATCTTCTACTAATTACATGTTCCTTTCTATGCATACTTATATCATTTTCCAACACTTTAAGAGCATGCAATGCAAAGTATTCTACAATGAGAATAACTTAACGGTCTTCTTCTCCATAGAACATGTAAGGATTGAACAACTTCAGATGCTCTACTTTCACCACATAATTAATTTTCATATAAGGAGGAAGTCTCTATCTGAAGACATTGTCATTTACTTGTTCAACAATATCAATGGTTATATATGAGGGGTTTGAGTTTCTTCGTTTCCCCTTGCAAACATTCCTTATAGAGGTAATGCCACACCTTGCCTCCAACATGAAATTTATTTTCTTTTTTGTGTTGGCCATGTTCAACTTTGTATTTTTATTGGCTTCTATGAAATTATTGTTGCATCTTCAAGTGTATTTTCCAAATTCTTTCCATGAATGTGCTTGTTGTCCTCTCTTATCCTTTCTCCTTTGCTTATTTCTTTTGTTTTCCATACACAATTTCAAAAGGTAAGGGAGGTTGATAATTAGAATAAGTCTCAAAAGGTGACTTTTTGTGGAAGAATGGAGTTCTTGATTGTATGACTATTACTTGTACACAAGTTGATAATCCCATGTCTTTGGGTGCCTGCTATTGTAACCTCTCAATAATTGTACCAATGTATAATTTTCAACATTAGTTTGTTTTTCAATTTGGAGATGAACTACAATGGATTACCTTAACTTGGTATCCATCTTTTTTCAAATTCAAGTCGCTTTCAAAAATATTTCCATTAGTCTACTATCATGTTTTGATATAATGGAATTTGACAATCTAAAATATATCTAAACATGAGCAAAAAAAATACTTCGCTACTTCTTGTGTAGTGATAATATTCTTACCCATAATGAGCACACACGTCTCACTAAAATGGTCCACAACTACAAACAAGTAGTCATGGTCTCTTAGGACATGGGTAAATATCCAACAAATTCCATGGAGATACTCTCCCAAGCTCTCTTTGGTACTAGTTGTGGCATGTACAACCCAATCTTCCTATTATTTGGCTTGCTAGTGTTGCATAGAACATAACCCCTGACAAATCTTGTCACATATTCCTACATCTTTGACCAATGCACATACCTATGCAAATTTGCCACTATCTTTGTCACACCAAAATGCAATATTATTCTAGAAGTGTGAGCTTTTGTAATCAGCTAAGTTGTTATATTTCATGGTATCCACATGTCTAGCTTGTATAGTAGCCCATTCTAGAGATGGTATTCATTCCCTTCCATAATAAAAATTGGTCTCTCCTTTAGGTTTTGATATATGTCTTTAAAGTCTTCATCTATTTGATGATATACAATTAGTAGATCATGAGTGAAAGGTTCAAGTTGCAATAGCATGTTAATAGATTGTTGGCCAACTTTTTTGCAGCCCCTTTCTTATACTTTATCAAAAGGTGGAATTTTTAGAAATTTTAACCATTTCTAATCCCTCACTTGCTGCATCTTGCTTTGGCTTTGTAGGAATTTCAAAGTTCGATGGTCTCTTTCCCCAAGAGATAATTCTCCCACACTACTTGCACAATCATGAATATTTATTTATCGTATGTGGGGTAGTCCAATATTTCTCCATAAAACAACTTTGAATAGTAACGCATCAATCTTCCTCTTTGCATAAGCATTGCCCCTAAAGCATGCCATTTTCATATGTCTTTAATTAAATTATTGTTGTAAATTGGGCATAGCTAGGATTGAAACATTGATGATCTTCCCCTTTGGTTCTTTAAATGATTTTTGTTGTGGATTTTCCCTAATGATTTCTTTTTTCCTTTTGGAGTTATGGTGTGTAATGGTATTGTTACCGCTAAAAAATGTGATATGAATTTCCTCAAATATTGTGTCACTTCCATGAAACTTGTTATCTGTTCAAGCTAGTAGGACTAGGGCATTGGTTGTTGGCTACAATCTTGTTCATATCTGTCCTCAATGCTCCTCCATTGATAATTTGTCCGAGATAAATCAAGGACTATTTTCCAAAATCACATTTCTTCGGATTCACAATCAATTGATTTTTTCTCACTGTCTTTAGTACATATAATGTCACATGTGAGACTTTCTCTTGTCAATTACCAATGAAGATTAGTGTCATCTATATACAATATTACAAATGAGTCAATATATGGTCACAAAAAACATCATCATCAATTTCATGAAAGTTGTGGGTGCATTACACAAAATGAGGGGCATTTCTAGCCATTCGTACAAACATTGCATTGCCTTGAACATTTTTTTCATGCATCTTTAGCTTTAATGGTAACCTAAGTTGAGGTCGAACATGGTGAAGAACTTGGATTGTTGCAATACATCCAAAAAGTGATCAATTTGTGGTAGAAGATGCCTATTTTTTAGCCATTTTTACAAACGTTGCGTTGCCTTGAGCATTTTTTTCACACATCTTTTGCTTTAATGGTAACCTAAGTTGAGGTCGAACATGGTGAAGAACTTGGATTGTTGCAATAAATTCAACAAGTGATCAATTTGTGGTATAAGATGCCTATTTTTTATGGCGAATTTTTTCAAGGCATGATAAGCAATGTAAATTCTCCAAACTCCATCCTTCTTCGACACCATTATGATGGGTGAATTGCATGGTGATGTGCTAGGCCTAGTGACTCCTTGTTCCAACAATCATTGTTATTGTTTATTTACATCATATGCTTCTATAATGGAATATTTAAATTGTTGTCCTCAATCTCTCATCTAAGGGCCAAATGTAAAGGCATAATGTGTGGGATGCACCTTCTGGCACCACTTTAAGGCAGGGGTCCTTGTCTATCACCCAAGGAGAACTTATCTAAATAGATGGAGTTCAAATTGGATTTATAGTATAGAAAAATGGTTCATGGAGTCAATATCTATTGTGATTGGAAACAAATAAAAGGATTTTGAATTACCGTTTGAAGGTGATTTAGAAAAGGCCAACTACCAAGGGGGTTTAACAAGTTTAAGTTGGTGTTGTAGCCCAATTTCACCATCTTTAAATTGGGCTATCTCTACAAATTATATCTCATGTGGACCCTCATCCTGTAATCACTAGCCTTAATTTGTCTCTTAAAATTCATTTTCCCCATGCTAATGTGTCCCTTATATTTGACCTCTACCTCAATCATTTAAAGTCTCTAATGAGAATCACAACCCTTCAAACAAATATTTTAGTCTTTTATTAGATCACAAAACGGGGTTTCGATCATATATGAATTTAATTAATCTAAAACTCTAACACTTAGCCTTGTTAACTTCATCCATATACACTTCATCTTAAGAATATTCACACATCGCCTAAATCCTTACCCTAAACATCAAGTTCTTAGTATTATTATTATTTTATTCATAATAAATACACACTCTAGATTTGAGTCAAATAAAAATTCTCTTAGTTGAATCTAAAATACTAACATTAACTTCATGCCTTTTATAATCCATAAAATTATTTTCCTATAAAAAAAATCTTATGCGATCGTTCCAAAATTATAAAGGTCAACATTTATAAAAAAAGAGAAAATATATGATGAAAGATGCATTATAATTAAGACTTTTCACAGACATATTTTAAAGATACTTGTCGTAACAGCTAGTTTAAATATATTCACCTCTCTTTAAAAGAACATATGTTAAATCATAGTATTATAACATATTTATATAAAACCATAATATTGACCAAGCAAATACTGGTCAAAATCACGTCTATTTCTATAAACCAAACTTACATATTGATATAAGGCATGTGAGTGAAATTTAAATCATATCGGATCAAAACAAAGAGTTAAAAGGAGAGACGAGACATGTTTGTTACCCAATGTCAAGTTCCATCGTTCATCTCAGTCGTCGTCCCCTTTTGGATCCCATCTGAGCACATGCACGTGTGAAATCTCATCGGATCAAAGCAAATGTTTAATTTATGAATATCAATTTCACCTTGTCAATCTCTATTTGATTTTGCACATTAGTCTTTTATGAAGTGAAGATTTGCTCAACCACAATTTATGTAATCAATCAAGTTTATAAATGGATGACTCCCCAAAATCATTAAATAAAATGACAATGGATATGGCTTTAATTTTTCCATTATGTAAAAATAGTTTAATTTTTATATATTATGAAACTACAATATCAGAAAATGGGAGTTAATGTAAAATGGATATATAAGTTGAATTAATAACTTCATTAAAATTTAAACAACATATTTATACGGTTGGTTATATATCGAGAAAGTCATTAACTAATCTTTTCAAGGGATAAAAGAAAGAACTAGAGTTTGGTTCAAAAGATTTTAATGCAAATGGTTGGCATTGCTATTTTGAAGACTGATTTTTTGATGTGGAATCACACGATGATTCTAGCTTTCACATCTTAACGGTGTGAGAATTCCTCTGTGTGTTGACTCTTGTGATGAGTTTTTATTTTCTTTTTCATTTATTGATTTCTGTGAAATCTAATATCAATGGAATCTTCTTGACATTGAGGCAGTTAACCATTCATATTTTCATTGTGTTAACATCTAGTTAGAAGTATTCTTGAATGCATGTTATTTAGAAGAAAATATTGATACTTATTCATTTACTATGTTTATGTTGCATCATATTTGCATACACGTTATCATATGGTTCATTGAATGCATTGAATGAATATGTTTTAAATATCAAGCTATTTTTTCCCTTCTTGTATTGTATTTCCTTTATTTTTGTTTTATTTTCTTTTAATGTGTGTTTTCTCATTATGATGGTTTCAAATATGAGACAGTTGAGAATCACATATAGTTATTGATTAGTTTGAATTCAAACATTCTTGTTATTATATATGCCTGGCCATGTTTTCTCTCTTTTACAAATTCAGGAATTAACCTAGCCTATCATTAATCAAAAGTTATTATTATTGTAAGATTGTTTATACATTCTTAAATAATATCAAATACAGGCAATACCCTTTGTGGTTGGAGAAGGCAAGTCTTCAACCTAAAGCACGAGGATCATTTAATCCTCATTAGATGCCTTTAGAATGGTTTATGTCATTTGAAAAATATGAGGGACAATGGTTGGTTTTAATAGGTTTAAGCCATAGGAATGATATTTTGAACCATGGGCACCATAATCAAGTTTTGTTTGCAAATAACTTAGAAAATTGAACACATGTGAGCTTAGGAGAAGGTGAAACTACTTTCCTAACACATTTATTAGATATAAAATTAAATAGGTAGGAAAAGCATAGATCCATTGGTTTACTCAACACCATATGAGATATAAAATAAAGGGGAAAACCAACATAACTTGGTTGAATTTGTTATTTACAAATGGCACCAACCTCAATCATGATTTTCACAATAAACATGGCAGTTCATTTAGGAAACAATAGCTCGAGTGTTGGGGACTATAAAGTGTTGGGCTTGAAACAATAATTCTATCTATACAATAAATGCACTTGGGGTTTGGGGTTACAAAATCACTACCTTAGGCCTCATTGCTTACCTCTATAGAGTTTGTTATACAAATAATGTTTACATAAAGAATGGAAATGAAGGAGAGAAGTATAAGGAAAAGGAATGCTACTTGGTGCAAAATTGTGACGCAATAGGAAAATATTCAAAAACGTGATGGCATGTGGCCTTATTTTGCTTCCTCATTTTGCTAAAGATGTACCTCTAAAGTGAAAAATCTTCCTTTGTAAGAGACAAAAACATCTCTCTCATACACTATTGGGAAAAAATAAGCTCATCATTTGGTTAGAAAAGCATTTTTTGGGCAACCAATGAGAGCCCTTCATTATTCCACTGCTTTCTAATATATGTCGTTGACTTGGAATTAAATTTCTAATTTTCGTTTGCCATTATCTCTTAATATTGGAAAATTAGGGCCACATGTGTGAGTCTAATTGAGAAACAATTATTATAACCTAGGTCGTGATTCCTTGATTATTGGTATGTTATGTTTCTATGCATCTTCTTTTTGTTCATATTTCTTACAATAAATAGGGCCTCATGTTTCTTTGGAGTACCAACCTTTATTTGTACCTTTAGAAATCCTTTTTGAAAAGCTTGCAAGTGGGAATCAACTACAAATTTGATACTAATTTCTTACA
Organism: Pinus taeda; assembly: GCA_000404065.3. Taxonomy (NCBI): domain Eukaryota; kingdom Viridiplantae; phylum Streptophyta; class Pinopsida; order Pinales; family Pinaceae; genus Pinus; species Pinus taeda. The sequence goes on from APFE030756755.1 coordinate 268,833, forward strand.
ATAAATAGGGCCACAAGTTTCTTTGGAGTACCAACCTTTATTTGTACCTTTAGATCCCCTTTTCAAAAAGCTTACAAGGGGCACTCAATTACAAATATAAGGCCAATTAGTATATCTAAACCAAGTTTGAACACAAGAAAATACATTTGAATTGGAAACTATTTGAAAATATGAGGCAAAGAACATATTTGAACACATTCAAATTAAGGTGAAAAGGGGCTTTATTGAGGAATCAGGCCCAACCATGAAATTGGGGAACAAGCCAATAGAATGAGGGATTAAAGGATCAATTTTGATCTCAAAATTGAAATCTACAAATGAGTTCGAAGGAAAATAATTGAAACTACGATGAAAGGTGGAGGTTTGATTGCAAAAGGGGGCCTTCATTTGGGAATTAGGGAGGAAGCAAATTTAACGAAGTCCCAATTTGGAAATTAGGCCCATTCCAATAATCGATGCAAAGGTAGAGTTTGAATAGCTTAACAAGGGTCTAGTTTGGAAATGGAGCTTGATTTGGGAATCGATCCAAAGGAAAAGTTTGAATAAGTGAATGAGGGTTTGATTTGGAAATCAGGGCCAATTGAAGAATCAATATAGAGGTGAAGTTCAAACAAGTTAAAGGAGGTATTTATTTGGAAATTAGGTCTGATTTGAGAGTTGGGCTTGATTTGATAATCATGGGAGAATAAAGTCCAAACAAGTTTAAAGAGGGCTTGATTTATATTGTGGAACTGAGAGGAACCAAGTTTGAAAAAGGAAAAGAAAGGAAAAGAAAGGAAAAGTATGCATACATTCAAAAAAGGTTAAAAAAGATAAGGAATTTTCATTGAGTTTGAAAAGCCTTGAGTATTTGAAAACTTCTTAGATAAGACTTGATTTTGAGGATAATTTATCATGAAAGTGTTTTCAGCTCAACAAGTTGATGACATTGGCTCTCTACATGGCGGCTCCTCTTTTTAAGGTGCTAATAACCAAGCTTTAGGTTGAGTAGATAAGTGATTTAATCTATTGGACTATGGAGTCAAAAAATTGCTTCTTCTTAAACTAGGATTTTAGACAGTGGAGGATTTTGTTGGAAATAATGCTAGAAGACAAAACTAATGCTAAAAGGCTAAGGTAAAATGCAATGAATTGATTTAATAAAACCAAAAACCTACCTACATAACATATTTGCAAGTGGCCCGCTAGGTGACATGGCACTAATAAAGGAACCATTTACATAGTTTGATAAGGCTATGAAACTTGTGCATGTATAGGCCTAATAGGATGCTAGATGTCATTAGGGTTGGGTGGTAAAATTGATAAGCCACATGATCCCGTATTACCATAATTCACGAATTGGAAAAAAATAGAGTAAAAACATATATAAGAGGAAAAGAAGGGAAATGGCATAGACAAAAATATGGTTGAAAAAGCGTAAAACAAAAGAGAAGGGAACAAGGAAAATACCACCTTATATAGATTTTTGCAATGTCGCTTCTCGCTTCGTTTAAGATGGAGGATTCTAGTGAATGTGAGTGGCCAAAGGTCTTAGTGGATTCTTTTATTGAGTGCACTTCAACCATATTTGTTGCTTCGGTACACTAATATAATATTCATACTAATGCATACTGAGGTATGCACATTGACATTAGGTTGCACAAATCTTTAATATAATATTGTGTTAAAATAATTTAAAACAAAACTCATATTGTTTATTAAAAATTAGGAGTATTTTGGTCATTCAACAACCATGGGCTCATTGGTTTTGAAGCTTCCTAGGGTTTACCTATGTGCAACACATCCTACAATGGCTTTGGAGGGGGATCCTCTCCCTCCTCCTCCTCCCTCTGATAATTAACTTGAATTCTTCACCTTAGTAAATTCTCTGAGGAATAAATCCAAGACGAAATTGGCTGCCTCTAGGTTCCTCATGAGGATGGATCAAATCCCCAAAGTATAGTTTCCTTCAGTCTATTTAGAAAAATCACTAAATCATTTACAGAAACGGGACTGGTTGGACAATTTATAGGAAGGTGGCCCTCTTCAACCTCAATGGAACAATGGGTAGAGAAATCTTAGAAACTACTTATGAAGGGAGAAATCACAACCTACTTTATAGGCAAAGGATCCTTCATTTTCTTGTTCCAACTCGTGGAAGGTAAGGACTTGATCCTTTGAAATGGGCCATATTTTTTTTCGGGCTGAGGGGTTTGTATCTAAATTGTTGGTTTCTTGATTTCGATCCATATGACGATATCCCCATTGTGGTTTCGGTCTGGACCAAGCTACCTAGGCTCCCCATTTCTTGTTGGAGTGATGATTGCCTTAGGGTGATCGGAAATAGCCAAGGGAAATTCATCAACAAAGCAAAACCTATGAGTAAATTGTTTGCATGTGCTCAAAATTTGAGAGACCAAATTGTGAGAGTAAATTGGGGCTTCAATCAAGAATAGGCTCCTTCAAAGGACACTCCCACAAAGAACCAACTCAGAAGATAAATCCTAGAACGGAGGTCGATAAGTCATCTCACCCAACTGGTAAATAATGAAAATCATATCTTGGAATTGCAAAGGGTTGGGTAGTAAAAGGAAAATTCATGTCATGAAATATTTAGTGCAGGATGCTCGCCCTACCATTCTCTGCATCTAAGAGACATAACTTCCAGAGAAAGAAATGCTCATTGCCATTGATCTATTTTGGAAAAATAGTTTGGAAACAAATAGTTATTTTAAAGGAACCAGAGGACTATGCACAATTTGGAATCCAAGAAAGTTTCAATTAGTGAGTCACCTTGTTCTCCAGAGTATTATAATGATAATTCTGAAACATCGAGACACAGGGTGCAATCTGATGCTTTATAATATATGCTCCCTGACTCTTTATGGAGAAAAGAAGGCATTTTGAAACACTTTGAATGCATTGTATTTGGAGGATCACCATCATTAGAGAATTTTGGTTGGATATTTCAACACCATATTAGACACTTTGGAGAAAAGAGGGGGAAGTATAGTCAGGGATCCTTTCAAAGAACACCTGGAGGACCTTCTCTCAGATTGGAAGCTGGTGAATAAGAAGCCTCATAACAAAATTTTATGTTGGACCAATCGAAGGATTGGTGCCCAATTTATAGCTACTTGCATGGACCATTTTTTGATCCATAGAGTCTGGTTTCTATAGGGGTTGTTTTTATGAGAATAAACTCTTATCAATGCGGCCTTCGACCATAATCCCATCTCTCTAGTTTATCAGAAGGAGATGCTCTTGGGTCAATCCCTTCCAGGTTGAATCATTTGTGGCTCCTAGAAGATGAAGCAGTCCAAATGGTTTCGAGAATATGGGGTACACATATTCTTCCATCGTCAACCTACGTCTGGGAGGAAAAGTTGAGACGAGTTGAACAAGCTCTCAAAGAATGGGAAAAGACTAGATTTTCTTCTCCATCATCTAAAAATCAGGATATCCAAGATAACCAAGAACTTCCACTAACAATAGAGTAGAACAATTGGCTCTATGGATGGGGATGAAGTTAGCAATTTCAAAAAAATTAAAGCAACTTTGAGGTGATTGGGGATACACGCTTGGTCATCAACCAACTGTTTAAACTCCAATACAACATCTTTGCCCCTTCTTATCGGATATGGGCACAAATCAAGCTATATATAATATATTTTGATAGGGTATATGATTTCCATATCTTAAGGGGTCAAAACTCCTTGGCTAACTTTTAAGCTAATGTTGGAGTAAATCTACAAGAATGAGCTTTAAATGGGGGGGCACCCTCTTTCTCCATCCCATTCCATAATGAATCTAACAAATAGCGAAACAACACAATGTCAATCGGACCAGTGACAAGGGGATCTATGGGTCATATGGGCTTTATTTATTTTTGTATCTTTGAATGTTTTGCTTCTATAGAAAAAAAATTAAACATCTTTTGTAAAATCTAGAACAACAAGGTAGTAGATAAGGAAATTGTTGAGCTTTTAAAATATGTGCTACTACAACATCTAATTAAGCTTCTCTTTCCATAAGTAAATACCACTTTAATATTGAACACTTCTTAAATATTATAACTACAACTAAACATAAATTCAATCATCTTTTATAATGTCATCCAAATTAATCATTAAAAAAAACACCAAAATAAACAAAACTATATTTAAAACATATTTTACTTTTACACATTGATAACACACTAATTTAGATTGAAACATTTTAAACTAAAATATCATATTTTAAAAAACAATCTAAAAAATATTACTAATCTGCCCCATATATACATAATTGTCATACTATTCCATAAACTTACGTAATGCACTAATACACACACAAAAGACACATGCATTGACATTAAGTTATATGCACATTTACAATAAAATAATGGTTAAATTTTTAGAAAAATACTGTAGGTACTCCGTGCACCTTTAAATACATTGATTTGTTATGACATATGGCGATTTGTTATGATATATGGCATCATGATAGGTTTAAAAAATATTACAAGTACACCTCTAAATGCACTGATGTGTTGTGATATATGGCATCATTTTAGGTTTAATTTTTCGAATTGAAATAATGGCTTTAAAATAATGAATAAACTTACCATGTCTACATTGCAGCACCCATGCACTAAATTAATGATAGCATCCGTGCCCACCATAAACATTGGTATACACGTTAGGTTGCCTGCGTTTTTCCAAAATATAATTAAAAATACATTAATATTGTTTTGAATATCTACAAATATACCAATACATCAAAATAAATGATACATTGTTAAATACGGTTAAAAATATATTAATATTGTTTTGAATATCTACAAATATATCAATACATCAAAATAAATGGTACATTGTTAAGTTTTATTAGCACAATCAGTTGATAATGGGCTTTGTCAGCGAGGCAATCTAGCATCAAATCTCATTGGGTGGAGGTGACATGTGTTAGGGGAAGAGACATGCTAAAAAATCCAATCAGCAAAGAGTTGGTATGGCCTAAGCTGAGTACGACCTCAAATAACTTTAATAATTTAGATGCCCCTAAATTACGACTCCTCAAACCACAAATTAAACCTGAAAAATCACACAACTTAATAAAAAAATACATAACACACCAAACTAAGTTTACATATATTAATTTTAAAAATTATTATTAGTACACTATAAAACCCCACATTTTTGGCATTGATACACATGGAAGACATGTGCACCAGCATTGCACATTTTTGGCATGGACACACACGAAAGACATGTGCACCAGCATTGTAGTGTATGCACTTTTATTAAAATATTAGTTTTCAAAAAATGAAATGAAAAATTATTATTGATGTGGAGGACAACTACAAACATATTGGTGCACGAAGATATAGAAAAATATCAAATAATAATTTGATTAGTGATTCAAGTCATATATGTATTGGTGTTCACTATCAACATTTTATTGTTGGAGACAACATTTTTAAATTTTATAAATTGTATTGAGTTTTCTTTTTCTTGACATAGTAATTAATTATATATATATATATATACACACATTTGATCTACACATGAATTAGAGTTTTAGGTGTTGAAAATGTAGTAAGAAATTTTTAATTTAGTTTTACTTTGATTTAAATTAGGAGAAATTCGAATTTCATTTTCAACATAATATTTGGAGGTAGTTCACTGAGGTGACATGGGTTTTGTCACTCAGTTAACTAAGTAAATTTGAGTTGGAGACATTTGAGTTCATTCTACATGATTGATTGCTAATTTATAGCAATTTATTTCAGTTAATTTGAGTTATTGTCAGAGTAACTAGTTTTGACTATTAGTAGAACTAGTGGAGGTTCAGTCAAGGGTGTGTAACTTTTTTCACACTGAGTGATCATCCAGTGAAATTGATCAATCAATGTAAATTAACTCATGCATGCAGAGAATTCGAGTTACCGGGTTGAGATTGGAGTTCAAGGGTAGTGTACTATCAGTTGTAGAATTTTCCAAGTTGTATAGGTGGTGCATGCAGTAAAAAAAGGGCCTAAAGGGATTGCACAATTCTCAATGAGTAATTTCCTATTTAATAGGGACCTAATTCCGCGTCAAACATCGCAGGGAAATAGGAGCTTGGAAAGCTGAGAAATTGACTAATTATTGGCTTGACATGCGAGATGATAGAAGGTACATCGTAACCGACATTAGTACAATTACTTTTTAGAGGGAGTTTGGCTCCCCTCTCATGCTTAAGAATGTGATGTATGTACCAGGTTTGAAGAAGAATCTAGTTTCTGTCATGGTGTTGGAAGACTGTAGCTATGATGTGATATTTAGAAAAGGGAAGGATTTCTTGAGACACATCGCCACGAGACAAGTGAAGCAGACCAGGGTTAGAGTGAATAATCTCTACAAATTAGATGTGGAAGATTGTGTATCATTGAGCACAAAAGCAAAGAAGGTGCAGAGACAATATGTCGGCGAATTATGACACAAAATACTTGTCCACTTGCATCATGACGCTTTGAATATCATGCAACATATTTCTAAAGGCCTCCCCAATGGAGCACTAGAGCAGTGGGATACATACAAAGGGTGTACATTGGGGAAGTACACAAAATCCGCCTTTAATAATCGAGACAACAAGGTGCATGCAATCTTTGAAAGGATCCACTCTTATGTATGTGGACCTTTCTCGACAGCCTCCACCACCAAGCACATGTATTATGTTATATTTGTAGATGATTTCTCACGAAAGTGCTGGATCTACTTCATGCAAAAGAAAGACCAAACATTCTACAAATTTATTGAGTTTAAAGCACTTGTTGAGAAAGAGACTAGCAGGAAAGTGAAGGAACTCGGGAGCGATGATGGTGGTGAGTACTTGTCAAATGAGTTTAAATTTTTTGTATAAGGAAAGGCATTCGCGGGAGTTGAAAACACCACATAACCCACAACAGAAGTATTGTGGGAGCAACACAGACGATGTTGCATGACTAAAGCCTACCTCTACAATTGTGGGTTGAAGCATGCAACACAAGGGTCTATTTGCAGAACATGAGTCCTCACAATATTCTTGACATGAGTACACCAGATGAAGATTTTTCAGGGAAGAAACCAGACGTGTCACACTTTAGGATATTTGGATCATCAGTTTACTATCATGTTTCCAAGGAAGTAAGGAAAAGGCTAGAACTGATAGCAAAGTTGGGCATCTTTGTGGGGTACACTGATACACCTCACAACTATCGAGTGTACTTGCCATCCCTCAAGATGACAATGGTTAAACAAGATTTGAATTTTGATGAGGAGAAGACAATGAGGTGTTCTCTTGAGATGGAGCTTCAATTGCAGCCTTATCAAGAGCTTTTAGCTCCAAAGGAAGGACCTCAGGAAGTTGTGGAGCAACCACAAGCAGAGGAGGAGAGTGTGGAGACATCCACTCAAGTAGAGACATTGAGATAAGGAAGGAAGTGGACGAGGGAAGATGACAGATTATTGCAAGATGCTATTGAGAATGCGGGAGAACCCACATCACAACGAAGGCATAGGGGGTCACTGGATCGGTACACTGGGTACATGGCTCTGATGAGTGAGCTAGTTGAGACAAAACCATCCTCATTCAAATAATTAGTGCAACAACTAGTATGGGTTGATGTTATGGTAGAGGAATATGATTCCATTGTGAAAAACAGTGTTTGGGAAGTGGTCTTAAGACCAACAGACAAATCAATGGTTAGATCGAGATGGATTTACAAGGTAAAGCATGCAACAAATGGAAGCATAGAGAAACATAAGGCCATATTTGTGGCCAAGTGGTTCTCTCAGGTGGATGGAATTGACTATGAGGAGAACTTTTCTCTAGTAGCAAGGTGCTCATCCATAAGGTCAATTCTAGCACTATCATCGTAGATGGGGTGGAAGAGCCACCAAATGGATGTGAAGACAACATTCCTCAATGGAGTTATTGAGGAAGAGGTGTATATTGAGAAGCCATAGGGGTTTGAGACCTTTGACAGAGAGTCACATGTGTGCAGACTCAAGCGAGTGTTGTATGGACCCAAGCAAGCACCTTGTGCTTGGTATACCAGGATCAATATCTATCTCATAGGTTTGGGTTTCACCAAAAGTGAAGCAGATGCAAACCTTTATCACATTGTGGTTGAAGGTAAATTTTTGGTTATTATTTTATATGTCAATGAATTGATCCTTACTAGTGGTGAGCAATTGATTAGATCTTGTAACGAGGACCTTGAAAGAGAGTTCGAGATGAAGGACATGGGACTCATGCACTATTTCCTCGGTTTGGAAGTATGGAAAGGAGATGGGGAACTGTTTGTCTCTATGGGAAAGTACGCCAACGATATACTAAAGAAATTTCACATGGATAGTAGCAAACCCATGGACACTCCTCTAACAAGGAGTTGGAGGAAAGAGGATGCCACTTCAGGTGAGGAAGTGGAGGCTACCATCTACAGGTAGCTTTTGGGTTCACTCGTGTAATTGGTGAACACACGAACGGACATGTGTTATGCATTTAACCAACTTAGTCAAGCCATGATTAAGCCAACCAAACTGTATTGGAAGGAAACAAAACATGTGTTGAGATACCTCAAAGGCACTACTCAGTTTTTTCTTTGGTACATATGGACAGAGGGAGTGAATTTCAAGGATTCACAGATGTAGATTAGGCAGGGATTCCATTAGACTGGAAGAGCACTTTAGGAGGAATTTTTAGTGTTATGTAAACAATAATTTCTTTGTACAACAGGAAGTCAATATCTGCAACACTCAGCTCAGCGGAAACAAAATAGATGGTTGCAAGTCAAGTAGCATGTGAGGCTGTCTGGATAAGAAATATTCGTGTTGGGTTATTTTGTCAGAAGATGGGTCCTACAATGATTTACTGTGACAATTAGAGTTGTATCAAGCTCTCTGAGAATCCATTATTTCATGATCGATCCAGGAATATCGACATATTGTCTTACCATCTATAGAGGCAGATTATGATGTTGCAGTACATTCTGGTAGAGGAACAAGATGCAAATATTTTAACAAAGGCCTTGTTAAGAGGCAAATTCAAGTTCCATAGAAGCAGGATTGGGGTATATGATAATCCCTTTCTTGCTGAGAGGGAGTGTTGAAAATGTAGCAAGAAAATCCTAATATAAGTTTTCCTTGATTAAATTAGGAGAAATTCGAATTTCAATTTTAGCAGAATACTTGGAGGTAGTTAAATGATGTGGCATGGGTCTTTTCACTCAATTAGCTTAGTAAATTCAAGTTGGATATACTTTATTTTCTTTATACTTGATTGATTGCTAATTTGTAGCAATCTATTTCAGTTAATTTGAGTTATTGTTAGTATAACTAGTTTTCACTGTTAGTAGAACTAGTGGAGGTTCATAAAGGAATTGTGAAATTCTCAACGAGTAATTTCCCTAATTAATAGGGGGTTGATTCCTCATCAAACAACACAAGGAAATAGGAGCTTGTAACACTAAGAAATTGGCTAATTATTGGCTTGAGTCAGTTTGTGAGGTAGTGAGATAGATTATACTAGTGCAGGGGTTGCTCAGGCTTGAGAAAACATTGTATTTCTTCTCTATTATTTGATTAATACGATACAAATAGTAATGGGTTTTGAGCATTTTCTTTCCCCTAGATAAATATGTGTATGTGTGATGAAAATTTATGCATGTTAATGATTTGTGTTCTTGATCGTGATTTACTTTCCGTAGATGAGTAGAGCAGTTTCAAGTCTTATGATCTAGTAAATTTCATGAGCAATTTTGAATATACACATTAAATTTATACACTAGGAGAGAGAGTATAATTTGTACCCTCATTCTATTACAACTTAGACTAATATCATTTTATGGGATGTTGGCATCCTAAAGTTTTACAAGGAGGATATCTCTTTCAATGTGAGCTCCCACATATTGAAGCAGTTGATCCTCACTAGGATCATGACAAGTAGACTTTCAAGGTTGGTCCCAATAGGTGGTATCAAGCCATAAATGAGTATTTTCATTTCATCATTAGGTTATCTAGGAGAGGGGAGGAGTTTGGGCCATTTTTGTGATTTTCGACCTAATGTTGCAAGAGAGAGTTAGATGGCATATGTGTAGGTTTTAATCTTATACTGAAATTACCTAGAAACGAATTCTTCAAACAAAAAAAAAACAATGTCGAGAAAAGAAAACAAATATACACAAACATTTTCCCCTAGATCCCAAAACTAGGATTACCATATTGTTTTTTCATTATATTCCTTTCAATGTTACAATACATATATATACATGTCGAAACATTCATAAACCCCAATCCATTAACCCTGTATTAGAACATAATCGTAGTTCTCTTGACTGGATCTACAAAATACCATGGGCAGAAAACCATCATGCCCAAAACCCTGTGCAAAACAAATGCACAAAACCATGGGTAGGTATGCCAACCATCTTTGGGTCCGCCCCCCAACCTTGGGTCTGTCCAACTATTATTGGGTCTGCATAAAAAAAAAAAATTCCTAACATTAACACATGCCCAACATTTTCCCACTTGTTGTTTTCTTTCCACACAGGGGGTCACAAGAGAGATTTGTCATTGGTCCAAGCCTGCAATTCCCATTTTTTATCTACACCAATAAAACTTCTCAATGCTCACAAACTTCGTTAATGCATATGCAACATTCTTCAAAGTGTCCACCTTTACCAACACCACATTTTTGTCCTCGACCATATACCTCACAAAGTGATACTGAACATCAATGTGCTTTGTCCTTAAATGATAAACATGGTTCTTTGCCACGAAAATTTCACTTTTGTTGTCACAGTTTATTTTTATAGCTCGTTGTACTAACCCCATGTTATCGGGAAATCTAGTGTCTATGCAGAGCTGCTAGTCCCACTAAGACGGGTAGCTATCTTAGAAACAAATAGATTAAAGTTACTTTCGTTTTCATTTACCAGAAGTAGATAGGAGAAGAGCAAAGAATACCAACCTCAATCTTTCGCTTGGTTCCTTTCTTATTCCTTCTCCCCTTTGACGGATCTTTGCCGCTCCTCCCTTGATTACTCCACTTCAAAGAATACCTGTAAAGTCAAAGCAACATAATACCTTCAAAGTTCAGAGATCTACAATCATAAACAATATAGGACCATATATATATTGACCACACAAATGCATATATTATCAGACATATAAGAATGTGGAGGAAAACTTGAAAGCTTTATTGATATAAAGATTAGAAGAGAGGATTACAACCCATTGATCTGACCCAACGTCATCCTCCCAGCATGAAAGCCCTTCTTCACCTCATGAAAAGCTTAGATCACCCATCACTACGATATTCCACCAGGAAACCAATAGCACTTCCTTACAAGATACAAGATTCCAACCTATGGATCTCTGGGATGAGGGATCCATATATAGAACATTGCAGGGGGGTGAGTCAGCTTATGGGATTTTGATTAGTATCTTCTCTCTGATAGTTCTTGATTCCACTTGGATATTGGTGATCTCTTACTCATCCTTGGGCGAATTCAGAGAGGCAAGTGTCACAGGAGAAGTTTATGGAAGATTCCATGATCATCCACCTTGCAAACTGTCTCTACCATTTGTCCACTCTCGCCCATCGCACCCTATAGAAGGGATTTTCAATATGCATCACACTTTTTGCATGTGGTAGGTGAGATGCATCACACCCTTTGCACTGAGCAGTCTGTATGGTCCAGTTTTGACCAGTTTTGAGCAGTTTTCTGTGGAGAACTTCTAGGAGATGATGTAATCAGATGACCTTGTTCCTTTAGGGTATAAAACAAAACTTTTAGGGACTTAGAAGCCCTTGGTTTATGGACATATATGATTGGGGTTGCAGTGCCCAAATATGTCTATAACAATTTCCCCCTAAAGCATGAGGTTGAAAATCTTTTGATGCCGGGTGAAATGCTTTATCATGAGGATCTAAGGTTTTTCGAAATGGAAGGCAACCTGTAATAAGATACAACACAATACATTATCTTCAAAACATTTTCATGATCTAGCTGAGGCGGGCATTCCCATTCTCATCTTTATAAATTCATTTTCATGTACATAGGACAGACAACCATCTGTGTGGTAGACTAATGATTCTGATAGAGCTGTCATCCTTTGATTCAGATGATCATTTGTGCAGCAATGATGTACATTTGACGTCTTTATTTTCCTGAATATATCACAGCCCGGATGGATGAAACTAGATCCGGGGTCTTCAAACTCGTCCAATCTTCGCCCGAAGTACAAGTCGATCCATGTGAAAAAATGTTCTAGAGTCGAACATGGAAAGACATCGCCTGATTACCAACCAATGATGTAAGATGTTAACAAGCGCGAGAGGAATCACCAATAATGATGATGACCCTCAAGGTACAACAGTACAATTCATGTGGTGTGAAAATGGGACTTGGCGTCGAACCACGCAAAATCTCTCGGTCGAAGGCCATTGATGTAAACCTGTCGCCGGAAGTGAGAAACTTGCCATTGAGGCATGCAAGCTTCAAAGTACTGAAAGGGTTGTTCCTAGGTTGACTTCTTGGATAATGAGCTATCATCGACAAGAAGTGACCCGTCGTAGGAGGGCCTTGATGAATCCCACATCTACGACATGGAACGGAGCAAATGATTTTGCAGAGGTGAAAATGATCTCATGATACAGGGTTCAGGGTGGCAGTCATGAAAGAATGAAGCATTGCAACAGGTGAGACACAAGCTGGGTTGGTGAATTCTTTGATCGAATTCTCTTGAACATATCGACGACACTAAAATGGATTGGTAGCGTTAACCCCAAAGATGGATGGTACGATGAACCAATGGTAGTATGACTAGTGAACGGAATAACCCAACCCAACTCAATCATGGTGATGGAGTGAAAGTGTCATGTTCAAAAGTGACTCGCTACCAATAAAGTTTCTTCAAGTTTTCTTCCCAATTTTCCCCAGTCATTGCTGACCAGCACCTCTTTATTTTTATCAAGCTTGAGGAGGATAACATATTCTTGCTCTATAATTTGCCCTTTGAGCAAACCCGTCGCTATGTTTTAACGAGCCTAGCGACAGTGAAACTCGTTCTTGTCTCTGTGGACAAGTTTGTCGCTATTGGTTTTAATGAGTTTAACGACAAAGACAACTCGGTCCTTTTTCAGTTTTAGAGAGTCTGAAAAGGGACGGAAAGGAAACTCCAGTAATCCTTTTTCATCATATAATCCCTTAAGTTCGAAAAAGTATAAAATAATACGAAAGGGATGAATTTTCGATAGTTTTAACGAGTCGAACAAGACAAGCACTCAATCTTTTTGTGTAATAATCCCTCAGGTCCAAAAAGATTAAAATCTTGAGGAGGGATAGCACTTCCGATAGCTTTAACGAGCTAGAGAGGCCAATTGCTCGGCTATCTTTTCATATTTTACGAGTCAGATGAAAAGAGCTTAAAGGAGACTCATTTTTGGGGAACGAGTGATATTTTCGGGTAGCTGCTAATTCCAGGTAAGGTTTGGAATTTTCCAATCATGGCAGTGTCACAAGGATGGCTAACAGAATCACTCGTCGCAGCTGTTCCTCAAAAGGGTAAACAATCAAATGGAAGCATATGATCGGCTAAAATAGAGTGGAGGTGATGGTAAGAACACGACCAGGGCTCAAAAGCTGATGATAATGCATTCGCAATGGTTATTTACTGGAGGTTGGTTCATCTTTTAATGAGCTTAAACTCTGGGGGAACATTTGCTCATTTCTTAGGTTTAATTTTTAACGAGCTTGAACTTCACATAAAAACTGCTCGTGCCAGTCGCATGATAAGGATGTCTCATCGATAGATTCCATTTTTATGGAGCTTGCACCTTTCAAAGCTTTGCTCCATATCCTTTCTTTATGTAAGCTAGGAACGACCAATCCTACAAGTTTAAAGGGTTGAGAATCTAAAAACTAAGAAAATAAATGGTCGCTCTTCACTTGCATGCAAAAAGGTTTGCATGTCCCCAGGTATAGTGAAATAGAGTTTCCAGGCTACCATATAGAAGTTCTCGCATTTGCAAGATAGTTTCCATCTGCGTAGCAGACAGAAACACTTCCCGGCTTAGTCCATTTGGACAAAGGTGATTCTAGCTCCAACCACCTAACCTTGACGATGGAATCTTATTCCGGTCTAATCCCATTTTCCTCGACGGACGGGTGTCAGACTAGTCATATATCCTTCGTGGAAACCTACCCTATACCCAAAGTTTCCTTACTGAAGCAGACCAGGGTGCATGCGCCTTGGGTTTCAGTCATGGCCGCCGAATTACTCACGTTCTTCAGGTGGACAGATTGGAGATTGATGAGACATTCCTTGCGTGAGAAGACCAGTTAGGGATGGCATTTGACTATTAGCTATGTGTGAGCCGGGGAATGAAAGCTGGTCTACGAGCTAGACCACTCGGCCTTCATGCGGAAAACACATTACTCGAAAGAGTGAGGAGACAATGGCTCCAATGGTATAAATATAGTCATGCCCAAGGAGTAGATTATAATCTAAAAGTCCTTGGACTACCATTACGTTCAGATACAGAGTTTTCCCTCTCAAAGTTATAGGCAAACTTGGAAGGATCCCTAATGGTCGACTGGTTCCTTTGTCGAAGCTTGTTAGATTTCGCATCTCAGGCAGAAGCGACGGCGAACCAAGCGCTTTCCAAGCAGTTCAGGAAAGGATACTCACAGAAGCCCCTTCATCTATGATGGTACCGACCATGACCATTCTGTAAGCTTGTACAATGATTTGGAATGGTACATTAGATGGTAAACGGGGTCTGCCTAGTAGATTCTAATCGAAGGAAATGACTAGATTTCTCGGAGATGGGACCGAATAAACGGTCGGATATGACCCTGACAAACTTCCTTCCTGTGGTAAAGGAACAGGTGGATTTCCCCCATGTTCATCGGAGTCTATGTTTACGAAAAGAATTTGAACGATGTCATTCTCATTCTCTTCGGCGACTGTATCATCTAAATATGTACCTTCTGAAGACAAGACCGGGTCGACTGCTGCCTCGACCTTTTGAATTTTGTTTGGTGTGGATCCAAAGGGTTTATCCTCAATGATAGATGCTTCGACCGACCATAAAGTTGTGTTAGTCAGATTTTCAACTAGCGATGGGCTCGGCAACAGTTTCTTATACCCAAGAGGAAGTTGTAGCGGTGAAGCAGGACGGTTATCCAAGACTCCTTTAGCTTCGTCTAGGAAGGGACAACGGTGGAATTTTGTTATTGGGAAATCTAGTGTCTATGCAGAGCTGCTAGTCCCACTAAGACGGGTAGCTATCTTAGAAACAAACAGATTAAAGTTACTTTCGTTTTCCTTTACAAGAAGTAGATAGGAGAAGAGCAAAGAATACCAACCTCAATCTTTCGCT
>APFE030756755.1:290051-358805 GCA_000404065.3 Pinus taeda
AAACAAAACCCGGAGATAGACTGAAGCAACATTGATCTACTTTGCACTTGCATAGCAAATGCAGTTTGAAGGCTAGCTGGCTTGACTTCAGGCTCCGTCTGTAAGTTTATAAAGCAAACAAATATAGACAAGAAAACAAGGTATTCTCTCCCCAGCGGAGTTTCCATTTTTTTATCGGGAAATCTAGTGTCTATGCAGAGCTGCTTGTCCCACTAAGATGGGTAGCTATCTTAGAAACAAACAGATTAAAGTTACTTTCATTTTCCTTTACGAGAAGTAGATAGGAGAAGAGAAAATAATACCAACCTCAATCTTTCTCTTGGTTCCTTGCTTGTTCCTTCTCCCCTTTGATGGATCTTTGTCACTCCTCCCTTGATTACTCCGCTTCAAAGAGTACCTGTAAAGTCAAAGAAACATAATACCTTCAAAGTGCAGAGATCTACAATCATAAATAATATAGGATCAGATATATATTGACCACACAAATGCATATATTATCATACATACAAGAATGTGGAGGAAAACTTGAATAGCTTTATTGATATAAAGATTAGAAGAGACGATTACAACCAATTGATCTAACCCAACATCATCCTCCCAACATGAAAGCCCTTCTTCACCTCATGAAAAGCTTAGATCACCCAGCACTATGATATTCCACCAGGAAACCAACAACACTTCCTTACAAGATACAAGATTCCAACCTCTGGATCTCTGGGATGAGGGATCCATATATAGAAGATTGCAGGGGGGTGAGCCAGCTTCTGGGATTTTGATTAGTGTCTTCTCTCTGATAGTTCTTGATTCCACTTGGAGATTGGTGATCTCTTACTCATCCCTGGGCGAATTTAGAGAGGCAAGTGTCACAGGAGAAGTTTCTGGAAGATTCCATGATCATCCACCTTGCAAATTGTCTCTGCCATTTGTCTACTCTTGCCCATCGCACCCTACAGAAGGGATTTTCAGTATGCATCGCACTTTTTGCATGTGGCAGGTGAGATGCATCGCACCCTCTGCACTGAGCAGTCTGTATGGTCTAGTTTTGACCAGTTCTGAGCATTTTTCTATGGAGAACTTTCGGGAGATGATGTAATCAGCTGACCTTGTTCCTTTAGGGAATGAAACAACACTTTTAGGGACGTAGAAGCCCTTGGTTTATGTACATATATGATTAGGGTTGCAGTTCCCAAATATGTCTATAACACACCATAATTGAACACAATCTTTGGCAGCAAAATTATTCCTTGCTTGCTTGAGTGGTTGCCATGTATTCTGCCTCTGTAGTTGAAAATTCCACTACAAACTATCTCTTGCTCATCCAACTGATTGCTCTTCCAAATAAGTTAAACACGTAACCACTTGTAGATGTTCTTTGATCCATATATCTAACCCAGTCTGCATAAATAAAGCCATGAATTTCCAAAACTTTGTCCAATCCTAGTCTTCCTTGGTAGCACAAACCATAATCACTAGTGCCTTGCAAATGCCTGAAAACCTGCTTCACTGTTGTGCAATTCTCATTCCTTGGTTTTGACATAAGCCTACTCAATACTCCCACTTCATGTGCAATGTCTGGTCTAGTACATACCATTGCATATATCAAGCTGCCAAATGCACTCGTGTATGGAATACGGGACATGTCCTCTTCCTCTTCTTGTGCCTTGGGACATTGTTCAACATATAATTTTACACCTACAAGAATATGAACCTTCATCAGTTTACTATCCTTCATATTAAACCTCTGCAATATTGTCTCGACATACTTCCTCTAGTTTAACCAAAGCTTCCTCTTTTCCCGATCTCATTTAATTTCCATGCCCAAAATATAGTTTATACCACCAAGATCCTTCATATCGATTTTGGAGGACAATTGGGTCTTCAAATCCTGGACAATTTCTTTGTTATTTGTAACCAACAACATATCTTCCACATATAAGACCAAATAAATAACATGGTCACCAATTAATTTAAAATACACACAATGATCCCCTTTACTCCTTGTGAAGCCAAGTCCCCATATATATGTATCAAATTTCTGATACCACATCCTTGGTGATTGTTTTAACCTATACAAAGACTTTTTAAACCTACATACAAGTTCTTTCTTACCCTTCACCGCAAAACCTTCAATTTTCTTCATCTCTTCTTCCAGATCCCTGTGAAGAAACGAAGTCTTCACATCCATCTGTTCTACCTCAAAATCAAATGCAACAACAACAGATAAAACTAGTACAATATAAGTTAACTTGGCAACAGGAGAAAAGATATCACCAAATCAATTCTTGACAACTAGGAATAAACTTTTTCTACCAACCAAACTTTGTATTTCTCCACCTTTCCTTTTGTATTCATCTTCTTCTTAAACACACATTTGTTGCCAATGGGTTTCCTTTCAACCAACAACTCCACTAGATCCAAAGCCTCATTTTTGTCAAAAGATGTCATTTTATCAACCATGGCCTCTTTCTAGATTTTGCTATCATCTAAATCGGCTACCTTCCTGATAGTTATGGGATCATCATCAGTAATAGATAAAGAAAAATTTGAACAAAAAATAGATGGACTGTACCTTTTTATATGCCTTCTTTCTTGAACTGATCTTCTCAAAACTGGAGTTTGTCATAGCTCTTCCTCTTCTGATTCTCGTTCTGTTGTAGAGTTTGATTCTTCCTCCTTTAGTTCAAACTCTATCTTCTCAGGTTCCTTTAGTAGGATTTCATGTTTAATAACATCTTTCACCTCTCTAAAGACCACATCTCGGTTGTACACAACCTTCCTTTCCTATGGGTTCCAAATCTTATAACCTTTTAAACCATCCTTATACCCAATAAAGATGCACCTTTTAGATTTACTATCCAGCTAGGTTATTTTCTCCTTTGGAACATGTACATTTGCATCACAGTCAAATACCATCAGATGTGAAAGAGAGGGTTTCTTACCAGTCCATACCTCTTATTGAGTCTTATCCTCCAACATTGATGAAGGTGATTTATATACAAGTAAGATGCAGTATCCATTGCCTCTGCCCATAATTCCTACCCTAACCTAGTGCCACTGAGCATGCTTCTTGCCTTTTCCATCAATGTCCTATTCATTCATTCTACAACACCATTTTTCTGAGGTGTGTATGGAGTAGTATTCTACCGTGCTATACCACACTTACAAAACTCTTCAAATTCCTTCTTGCAAAAATCTCCATCATAATTTGTCCTCAACACCTTAATTTTCTTCTCTATTTGATTTTCTACTAGAGCCTTAAATTCATTAAACTTGTCAAAGACTTCAGATTTCTTCCCGAGGAAATATATCCATGTATTCCTCGAGAAGTCATATTTAAATGAGACATAGTGCATAAACTTACCGAGTGATGGAACAGAAACATTTCCAAACACATCATTATGCACAAGATTTAATATCCTTTTCACCCTCTTAGCACCAGAGGAAAAATTCACCTATTTTTGCTTTCCATATACACAATGTTCATTTAAATCAAAATCCATAGAGAAATTAGACATACATTCTATCATACCATTACCATGCAATATTCGAAGGCCCTTCTCTCCAATATGTCCATGCCTTTGATGCCATAACATGGTCTTTTCTCTAGAGACTTCTAGATGTTTTGATCCACTTTCAGGAAACTTTTGCACCCATCAACAACAACACTATCTAGAAGCTTGTACAGAGTTCCCATCTGAACTCTCCACATCAATACCATTGCTCATTGAACCATCTTGCAGGTATCTTTCTCGAACATTGTTTTTACACCTGCATCATCCATATTTCTTACAAAAATCAGACTTCTGTCCAATGCAGGAATATACAAAACACCAGGAAGTGTTCTAATCCTTCCACATTGCAAATTCAGCTTAATTTTCCATGTCTAATGATTATGACCTTTCTATCATCCCCTAAGAGGACATCACCACCATTATATTTCTCATACTCGCGAAACCACTCCTTGTGGGGAGAGAAGTGAAAGGATGCACCTAAGTCAATCAACCATGTCTCATGATCTACATGTGTACTTGAAGAAGAAGACAAGTACACATCCCCACCTTGACCTGAGGTGGTTTTCTCCTCTGCAGAAGGAGCATCATCAGATCCATTTCCTTTCTTAAGAGCTTTAGATCTATAGACCTTTTTGTAGTGCCCTTCCATTTCTCTTTTCCATCATACCTTTACAGGTTTTCCTGTAGATTTAGATCTCCCACTCAAGGACTTATTTTTGTTTTTGTTATGGGACCGTCATCGTATAGACAAGGCATCTCCATTCTGGATCTCCATATTTTTTCGTCTCATCTGCTTCGATAACAAGGATGAGACTATTTCATCAAAATTCAAGGTAGTTGTATTTCTACCTATTGCAACAACCAGACTATCCCACGAATTTGGTAGAGAACATGGTAAGTTGATGCACTTATCTTCATCTGAAATTTTAATAACAACAGATAACAACTAGTTTACCATAGTATTAAAGGCATTTAGATGCTATGTGACCAAGTCTCCAACCTTCATCCTTAGGTTATACAAAGTTTTCGGTAGGAATAGTTTGTTCGCCAAAGACTTAGATTGGTACGAAGTCCCTAACTTGTCCCACAAAACCTTCGTCATAGATTCCCCTAATACATTCAAAAATACTGAATTTGAGATACACAACCGTCTTGTGATCTTTTCCTTCCAATCCAACTTCTCCCAATCTTCTGCTGACATTGCCATTTGTTTATTACCTGGATCTATCATGATCCACTAATCTTTATCCACTAATAGATCCTCCATATTGAGCTTCCACAACTCAAAACTTTTTTCTATTAAATTTCTCGATCTCTATCTTTCCACTATTTGCCATCTTCTTCCACCACAAGAATCGATCCGTAGAACTCCCACTGTAACAAGGTATACCATAGGCTCGAGAAAAACCCCTTAGTAGCAAGGGTGTCCCTTTGAAGCTGAAATAACTCTGATACCCAATGTAGGTTTTAACCCTATACAAAAATTATCTAGAAACAAATTCTCCAAACAAAAAATAGACAATGGCGAGAAAAGAAAACAAATATACGCGGATATTTTCTTCGGGATCCCAAAACCGAGACTACCAAATTGATTTTTCATTACATTACTTTCAATGTTACAATATATATGTATATATATTATATATATTATATATAATATATATATATATATATATATATATATATTATATATATATATAATATAATATATATATATATATATATATATATACATGTGAAGGATTCATAAACCCCAATCTATTAACCCTAGATTAGAACATAATTGTAGTTCCCTTTACCGGATCTATAAAATACCATGTGCAAAAAATCATCATGCCCAAAACCATGGGTAGGTTCGCCCACCTTCTTTGGGTCTTCCAAACTATTGTTGGGTTTTCACATGATTCTATTCGTGGAAAGAATATAACACATACCCAAAAATATGTATAGAGATATGTCAATAAACATAACTAGTCTTCATGAGTTCTCAGTCACTAGGGGCTATTTGTGTTTACATTCTTTCTATGCAGAGGAGGTCAAATTCTTTTCCCTGATAATCATGACACTAACACACCATACATATGATGTGTGGTGTATAAGTTTTCCTCCAATGCGTTATGTAGATATTAGTTTCCCAAGCCTAGACTAATTAGGTGATTTTCCATTATTTTGTGATATTTTTATATTGCTATGGATCATTGTCCTAGTGTGTTTTAGAGGAGACATGTCTTCCCCTTCTCTTTAGAACTGTTTACTTTACTTTTTTGTAGGTTTATAGGAACTTGGATGACATTCAATTGTCTCCCTCCTAGGGTGATAAATGATATGTGTATGCATGTGGGGGAAGATGATGCTTAAGAAGGGCCAATCAAACTACTCACATGGGTTGTCGAGTTTAGAGGTTTTAGATTTAATAGCTAGTGGGGATATTCACATACTCATACTAATACAATTTCCATGTGTAGGGAGGGACTTGTGAGGATATTAAAACATCCTATTTAGTCAAGACAAGTAACCAAACAATAATTTAATATTATTATTATATTTTGATAATCTAGTTACATAATTTTTCTCTTTTTTAATGCACATGTAATTGATTGTACCATTTTATTTAATTTTTTATTTAATTATTTTTGTCTACTATTTTGCAGATATTAGATCATATGTTGGTGAGGAGCCACCTTAACATGATGACGAGATCATTGGTGTTAATCAACCAATGTATGCATAGATACTTGGCATGTCAAGAATTATTTAACCAAGTAGAGGATTAGATACGTACATGTATAGCTTGCCACATAGTGGTGCAAATATGTCCTTGAGATATCATCTAGGATCTTGAGCTTTGACATATATGTCCAATCCTTCTCTATGATATGATGTTATTAATTCATAATTTTTTAGTGCCCTCAACTGACTTAAGACATTGATGGATCATTTAGAGTCCCCTCCTCCAGTAGGCCAATCACCATATACCACCACTTCACCTCCTCCACTCTTGATATATCCTCCTCCCGTAAACCAACAAGCATTCCCTTCCCCTCGTACTCCACCTATAGAATATCCTCTTATAAAATTTTAGCCACATTCTCCTCCCCTCCTCCTCCACTTGTGTTACCAACTACACTACTAGTGGAGACACTTATGCCACCATTTGCATCATTAGCTAGAAAACCTACCACATAGTATTTTATATTATAGACATTATAATTTCATTGGGTGATCTACTTATTGGTGGAGAGATACATGAGGCTCTAGTTTCTACATTGTTATCTAGTAGAGGTACTAATCATGTATGTACCTCTAGTAGTAGAGGCACTAATTCCTCCAGTTCTGGTGCTGAACATAGCTTGTAGAAGTTAACATGTACAATGATTGTTGTGACATATATTTGATGTCTATATTTGAGTTGAAATGTGTGTGTGTTGATTCGGATATTATCATTCATCTATGTTGTACCTTTTGATATCATGTTGATGTTAATGTTGTTTGATTCATAAAATGAATTATGTGTATGTTAATTATAACACTATTAATGTTTTTCCTATTTTTAAATTAAATTTGAGATGTATTGCTCATTTAAAATTGAGATCCCATATGATTTTTAAATCTAGCTATATGAAATCATTTAATTTGCATTGTGGTGTAAAAACTTATAATTATTTAATACCATATATTGTATCACTCTTTTTCAATATGAATTCTTTATTGTCTAGAAAGATAGTATATGTTCATTAAACATGTTTACAAACTTGATTTTTAACTAATTTTTTAAATCATTATTGTTTATTAAGTTATGATTTTTAAATGTATTTACTAATCTTATTATTAATGTTGATAAAATTATAGTTATAATAGTTAAATCTAATAAGATAAGTATTCCTCCTATTTATGTAGTGATAACGCTTTTCATATTAAATCATGAAATTAATTATAAATCATATTTGATTAATTTTCAAAATCAATTTATTTGATTAAATCTTTAACTAAATAAAAAAAACAAAGAAAAAATATTTAATTGTATTGCATAGAGTAACAAAATTGTGTTTGTATATATTTGTGGCAGTTATGTGGTTATAAGCCCAAATTTCCCCATTTAAAGAATAGGGGCTCAAAACGTTTATAAAAAAGAAGAAAAAAGAGAACATTTGAGACGAAGGAAGAAAAAACATCATCTACCATAGTTTGTAATTCTTTCAGAGGAGAGTCCATAACAAAAACTGTCAAATATCCACAAATTGAAACCCATAAAAATTGATCTTTGCAAAAAAGTATTGGATAAGAAATGGCTTTGATTTGTAGAAAAATAGTAGTAATAATGACAAGTTAAAAAAAAAGTATAACCATCCATTGTGATAAGAAAACTAATCATATTTGGAGTCATGATGAGCGATACTATTATGTGATGCCATCCTATGAATTTTCATTGATTTTCCAAGATCCTCGATTCATTTCCATTCCTCTTGGTTATGCTCATTATATACGAGAAAGATAAGTTAGTGGAGAAAATAGTTGATCCTTTGGTATCATGAAAAAGTGGAAAAATAGTGTAGTTATGCATTGAGGACACCCCTATCATCCAATTGATTATGATGAATGAGTCACAATAAATATTTAAGCCTCTAATTCTTTTTCCTTGGCAATTTGAAGGGTAAGCTTGAGTGCCATCAATTCACTGAAATAATCGGTATATATCCTAAGACCTATAAAGAGGAAAACACGGGAGAATCCTTTTGTTAAATCCCTATAACACTAGTGTAGCCCCTATATTATTATTGTTGTTTCCCACAGAAGCTCACTATTGTTATTATTGTGCCCTTACATTATTATTATTATGTAGGCCCTAACTATAGTTTTAATCTTTAGACTCGTATTATACCAAGGAGGTCTTGTTATTTGAATCATCCAAGAATTGTTCATTTATGTGATATAAAAGTAGGATTTCCCTCTGTAAGTGGCCTATTATCAAGGCATTGATCTATATTTTCTTCTGTTTTTGCATTATTTTGATCTAGGAACATACCATTTGGTATCAAAGTACGTGAATCTCAATATTGTCTTCCTCAAAATTAGTTGTCTTGAAAATTTTATAAACTCTTTTTGGCTCAAGCTAAGAGCCTAGAACTTTTACAGTATGAATAATACAAGTTGAAGTACTTTGGGTTTAGGTTTCAGCAAAATATTTGTCATGGTTTAGATATTATGACCTGTGCAAGTTAGGGCTTTTTAAAAGCCCCAAATTTAGTCTTAAACATGCGTAAAACATCTGATTTGAATTCTGTAAGAAGTGATTGAAAGTGCACAGGTGGTAGTTTTTTGGGTAAAATCTTTAGGGTCTAAGATTGAAACAGTGAGATGTGGTAGCCCATAAAAGTTCGCCATACTGAAGGGGTCCATAATTAGGTTATATTAGGATATTTGGCCTAATTTATCTTGAAGAATTAAATATCATTCTAACTTGTGGGGTTGGAAAGAAGACACAACAAGCTACCTCCAAACAAATTTTCAGACCTTGGAAGGCCAAAATTACATAGATACAATAGATTCAAGGTCAGCCAATTCAACAAGATCAAATCAAGCTCTTAAAAACAAAAAATATATGTATTTTTAATATTGCATAACTTTTGTTTCTCAATGTAGCAAGAGATGAAAGGAGCTCTGGAAACCCTTGCGGCAGCTATGGTTTCACCCTAACCGCTCAATATTTGCATCATTTGCATGGATTTTCTACAAATATCTTCTACAAATCATTCAATGGTGAATCTTTGTGATCCAATGAATAAATTTGTTTCTTTTCTAGGTATAGTTGCGAGGTCAAGCTAGCTCTTCTTCGATTTTGCACAACTCTATGTTTAAGTTTGGTTCTATTCTTCCAATGGTTCAAGAATTTTCTTCCCTTAATGTTCCTGTGTATGAGGAAGATTTCTACTATGAAAAATATTTTTTGAAGAATGGTTTGGTTTGCAGGTTTGATGGGTACTGGTCACAGTTGGTCAATCTACATAAATGGATCTTTGAGACATGGAAGCCCTTTTGATAGACAAACTAAATATTTACCCTATGGCATAGGGTTTCTTCACTATGGTTTTCTATAATATTGAGGAAAATAAGGTTATTTGTGTAGTTGGGTCATTTGTTTGTTGGAGTGTTGGCCTCTTCATGGAGCCTTGGACTCCCACTTTCAACCCAGTAACAACATCAATTTCTATAGCCTCAGTTTGGGTTAGGCTTCTAAACCTTCCCTTACATTTCTAGAATCACACATCACTTTCCTCCATTGGGAATGTATTGGTAAAATTCTATCATAGTTGTCCAAAAATAAATAAATAAAATTAAGACTACTTATGCTGCATTTGTATGAAGATTGAATTCAAAAAGGGCACTCCTGCAAGGATTAATTTTATAGCTCCAAACTATGTTTGGGTCCAAAATATTGACTATGAGAATATCTCATTCTGGTGTAGAGCATGTTATGAAACGAGACATGTAATTAAAAACTACAACAAGTGTTCTCAGAAGATTAAATACTGGAAATAACCCCGAAGGCCCAAATGGTGGGAAGGTGCACAAGGTGATCATTATAGGGTACTCATAGAAAAGGAGTTTTAGGAAAAGAAAGAACCAAAATATAAGAAGGAAGTGGATTCAGTCAAAGAAAACATAGCCGCGGAAACAAAATCTAAGCAGGAAAAATCGCTTGGCAATATGGATCCTCCGTTCGCCAGTAAGGATTCCCCAGATACAGCATTCGTGGAAAATCAACAAACCATTGTGGAAAATGGATTCCCTCAAGAAACCACAAGGAATATTGTTGAAAAGGGAACTTCTTGGGAAGATTGGGCGGATGAGGGAGGTTTCAATAATAAAATCGTGCAGTTGTCAAAGAACGATCCTCCAGAATTTGCAAAAAATGCAGTTTGGATTCAAGCTGGGAAGAAAGAAAAAGGTTTATCTTTGAGAAAAACAAGAAGTCAAACTAGATCAGAATAAAATTACAATAAAAAATGGAATGTAAATGTGTCTATATTTTGGGGGATTTTTGGAAAATTTAATTGGAAAGGGACTAAATTTTTTGTTTCATGGTGTACTCGTTTGAGGGTTTGGATTGAGACTTTGTGCTCAACCCCAAACCCACAAGGAATATTGGAATATGTAAAGGATCTAGCCTTGAATGCATGTTTTTTTAATACAAATCTCTATCTGTTTTGTTTTTAAAAAAATGCATAACTTTTTCTTGAAAAAACAGTTTTAAGTGATTCAAAGGGCATAGTGAAGCATAGATATCATTATTTGGTTCCAAAATGCCTCCCAAACAAAAAAATTCTACACCCATTAAGAAGATGAATAAATGCAACATGATATATCAAAATTATGAGACGAAGTGTAACAAGTTTCGCTCTACAAAGAACAACCAAATATGAACTGGAAGTGATGATGAATGTTAAGATAAATGGTTTAAAAGTAAAAATAAAAGGGGACATGGAAGGTTTGAAGGAGGGTTGACAAATTTTCTACAAGAAATCTTTCCTAGCGGTGATAAAATATTTCATGAAACTCATAATGAGAACAAAAGGAATGTGAATCATGATTTTAGAGACTCTAACTTTGGGTGGAAAACCAACCACATTCCAAAGATTGATATGAGGAAGTTTGATGGCAAGGATATGATAACATAGATACGATAGATGGAGAAGTCCTTTGATCTACACGATGTGCAACACACATAAAAGGTATGCATTGCATCTTTGTATTTAGCACCCAACCAGTTTGTGTAGTATCGATTGATTTTTTCTCATAAATCACTTGTCACTTGGACAAAATTTTACGGAGGAATCGATAGCACATTATGAGGATACAAAGAGAAATACCTTCTTTAGCCAATTGATAAATCTAAACGAGGGGGTTCAATTGCGGAGCACATTGAAAACTTCCAAGGATTGAATATCAAGGCAATTGATATTCCAGAGGAGCATCTAATTGATGTCTTCATATTAACTTTAAATGATAACATCCAACATGAGGTTCACCTTTGGGAACCTAAGTCATTGGAGAATGTGTTCAGGGTGGTGAGAAATGTTGAAAGCAAAATTATGGCAGCAAGGAGGTCCACTATTCATAACTATAAAGATGGAAACATTGTCACTCCTAGCCTCCCACAACCTACAAGGTTGACACCACAACTATTGAAAATGCAACAAGAAAATCTAGTTTTGACTTTGCATTAGTCAAACTAGATTAAAATTCAAATTTCAATTTCAGCAGAATACTTGGAGGTATTTAACTGAGGTGACATGGCTCTTGTCACTCAGTTGACTCAGTAAATTTGAGTTGGAAACACTTGAGTTCAGTTCTACATGATTGATTGATAATTTGTGCAATATATTTCATTTAATTTGAGTTATTTCTAGTTTAATTAGTTCTAAATGTCAGGAGAACTAGTGGAGGTTAAGTTGTGGGTGTGGAACATTTTCCACACTGAGTGATCAACCAGTTAAATGATTAATCATCCCAAAATAACTATTTCATGCAGATAATTCAAGTTACCCAGTGGAGATTGGAGTTCAAGGGAAGTGTACTATCAATTGTAAACTAACCCAACTTGTACAAGTGGTGCATGCAGTCAGAGGATTGGCCTATGGTTTGTGCAATTCCTTGGTGTGAAATTCCTAAATAATAGGAGAAATTTCCCAAGTGAACAGTGCAAGGAAACAAGAGCTTTGGAAGGCTTGAAATTAGCTAAGTGTTGGCCAGGTTCAATCAGTCAGGAAGAGGGATATACTATACTAGTGCATGGTTGGCTCAGGCTTGAGAAATCATTGAATTTCTTCTCTATTCTCTGATTAATGCAATATAGATAGTAAGGGGCTTTGAGTAATTGATTTCCCCTAGATAAATCTCTATGTATGTGTGATGTTTCTTTTTGCATATCAATGATTCTTATTTTAGATGGTGAATTAACTTCCGCGGATGAGTAGAGTATATCAAGTCTTGTGATTTAGTAAATTTCATGAGCAACTTTGAATCTACACATTAATTTCTACATGGTATCAGAGCTGGAATCACTGTAGAGCAGATATTTTGAAATTGTCATTGTAGGAGGTTTGAGGTTGTGGATCAAGTTGTAGGTTTTATTTAAGAATGAGAACATGTATTTCAATGGACTAAGGCTCGAGTATGTCATTGAGTGAAGCTCAAATTATGTTGCATGGAAGGACTAGGATGGAGGCAATACTAAAGGATAATGGGTTGAAGGAATTCATTGATAATAATACTATGAAACGAACAACAGTTTATGATGATAATATAATAGATTGGAAAATTTGTGTTTCCAAGGCAGGGGGATCATATTGGAGGGAGTACGAGACCATATTGTCTCTAATCTCCATGGGAAAGAGATTATGTATGAAATGTGGAAATCGCTAACCATTTTTTCCTGAATAGTAGTGACCACAAGAAATTATCACTCAAGAACAAGCTTCTAAATATCAAGATGTAGAGGAACGAGACCATTCCACAGTACCTGAGCAGGTTCACACAGTGTCATAATGAACTTGGTCAAGTTGGTGCTATTTTATTAGAGGACAATTTGGTGTTCTTGACCCTTCTAGGCCTTCCCAAGAGCTGGCACAGCTACCAAGATTTAGTGAATAGGAGGGAGAAGCCACCAAATTGGGAATGGCTTTGATATGATTGGTATAGGAGGAGATAAGGTGGAACACCAGAGGCGGGACCTCATCCAAGGGTGAGGATGAGGAGAACTGTGCCTTGGATGGAAAGGCAAAGAAAGAGAAAGGGAATAAATCCCAATCCAAAGCAGATTTGAGTCAAGGAGGAAAGAAGTAAGACTTGTCTAGAATCAAATGCTTTAACTCTCATGAATTCAGGCATTATGCAACGAAGTGTACACATAAGAAGGCAAGCAAGAAGATTGCAGGAGGAGTAGTGGGTGAAGTCTTAGCTTCACATTTTGAACTTGACTTTCCCTCATTGCATGCATGACAAGCACAATGATGGGTAGTGTGTGGTATCTCGACAACGGTGCCTCATTCCACATGATGGGTAACAAATAATTTTTCAGTGACTTGGAGGAGAAGTATCTCTAGATGAACATAAAGATGGGAAATGATGGAAGGTATAACGTAACCAATATTGGTACAGTTACTTTTCAGAGGGACTATGGCTCCCCTCTTAGGCTAAAGGAAGTGATGTTTGTATCGGGTCTAAAGAAGAATCTAGTTTCTGTAGCTGTGTTGGAGTATCATGGTTACAATGTGATATTAAGAAAAGGGAAGGACTTCCTGAGACATATCACCGCCAGACAAGTGAAGAATATCGAGATTCAAGTGAATAAACTCTACAAATTAAAAGTGGAATATTTTGTAGCATTTAGCACAAACGCAGAGAAGGTGTAGAGTTGAGATGTTGGTGAATTATGGAATAGAAGACTTGGTCATTTGCATCATGGAACTTTGAAGATCATGCAACAGATTTCTACAAGCCTCCCAAAAGAAACACTAGAGTAGTGGGATACATGCAAAGGGTGTACATTAGGGAAGTACATAAAATCCACCTTCAATGATTGCGACAACAAGGTGCGTGTAGTCCTTGAAAGGATCCACTCTGATGTCTGTGGTCCTTTCTCGACAACCTCCACTGCCAAGCATAGGTATTATGTTATATTTGTAGATGATTTATAACGGAAGTGTTGGATCTACTTCATGTAGAAGAAAGACCATACATTCTCCAAATTTGTTGAGTTTAAATCAATTGTTGAGAAAGAGACTCACAGGAAAGTGAAGGCTCTCAAGAGTGAAAATGATGGTGATTACGTGTCAAATGAATTTAAAAAACTTGTGCAAAGGAAGGCATTTGACGAGAGTTGACAACACCCCATAACCCCCAACAAAATGGGGTGGTTGAGAGGAAGAACATAAGTATTGTGGAAGCAACACAGGCGATGTTGCATGACCAAATCCTACCTCTACACTTGTGGGTTGAAGCATACAACACAACAGTCTATTTGCATAACTAGAGTCCTCACAGGATTCCTAGCATGAGTACACCAGAGGAATATTTTCAAGGGAAGAAACCATATGTGTCACACTTCAGGATCTTTGGATCATTAGCTTACTATCATGTTTCCAAGGAAGCAAGGAAAAAGCTAGAGTCGATAGTAGAGTTGGGCATATTTGTGGGTGACATAGAAACACCTCACAACTATAGTGTGTACTTTCCATCACTCAGGATGACAGTGGTCAGTCGGGATGTGAAATTTGATGAGGAGAAGGAAATGAGTGTTCTCTTGAGAGGGAGATTGAGTTACAGCTTGATCGAGATATTTTGGCTCCAAAGGAAGAACCTAAATTTTTTTTGGAGAAGCCACAAGCAAAGGAGAAGAGAGTGGAGACATCCACTCAAGAAGAGATATCTAGAGAATGAAGGAAATGAACCAGGGAAGTTGAAAAATTATTGCAGGATGCTAGAGAGAATGTGGGAGCATCCACATCAAAGTGCAGATAGAGGAGTGTTAAAGAAAAGAGTAACTAGGTTCAGTAATTGTCAATGTAATTTTGATCTTTGTACTTGTCAAGAAAAATAAATATTATTTTTATAAGTTATATGAATGAGTTTCTTGCTCATTCCATAGGTCTAGGAAGTTCAAAGAGTCAAAATCATGTGTAAAGAGCTCTTCTTGAGCATAAATGTAATGTATATGAGTCAACATAGTGTCTAGAACAATCGTCCAATACAATCACAATCCTCTTGAAGAAGTCTGCCTGCTAAATAATGAAGAAGGAAGCAATCTCGGCCTCAAAATATATTTAAATGGCAAGTCGGCTCATATGTGGAGACACAACAGTTCATCGTGAAAGGTCTGCTTATTTATGGAGGCAGAACTACTATATATACACAACTGAAGTCACCACAGAAGAACATAATTTTTGGACATCTCTGAAACTTCAGATAAGTCTCTAAAATCTCGGATGGGTGTAGGAAGAACATAATTTTGGACAAGGTACAATGGTGCACGAAGAACAGAATTTCAGACAAGGTACAATGGTGTAGGAAGAACAAAATTTCAGACAAGGTACAGTGGTGCAGGAAGAACATAATTTTGGACAAGGTACAATAGTGAAGAAAACTTAGATCACCGTGATTTTCTAATAGGCATTACAGTGTTACACTTTCTCAGCATACCTATGATCTCAGTGCAAGGAGAATACAATTACAATGGAGTATGCTACCAAATGTTGTCACAAGTCTCAGTGGAGTGCTGTAGTAGAAATAACTCGTTAACATGGTGAAGCAAGCAATAGTGCAACAAGTAAGGACCTCTGTGGTACTATGATAATGATCTCAATGAAGGTGCAGATATTATGTTAGTAAAGGCACAATGGTGATCTCAAGTAGTAGTCATGGTGTAGCAATGATGATCTCGGTGAAGTAGTTATGGTGATCTCAGTAATTAGAAGAGGATTGGTGCTTAGTCTTGGAGTGGCTTGATAGGTAAAGGGTCATGGTCTTGGTGTTCGTCAATTGGAATCTATATAAGAAGAATTATGTGTGGGTTTTCCTCTCCAAGAAGGAGAGGTTTTGGCCCTAGTGGAATGCCAACATCTTGTGTTCTTGTATCTTTGTTTTTGGTAGCAGTTTGATGAAGTAAACACACACACTAATAATAATAACAATATCAAGCTAAGATAAATTGTAAGAGCACTTCACAAATTGTTATCAAGTCTAGAAGAATCTTAGTAATGTTAGCTGCCCTAGATTCTTCAACAAGGAGGTCGTTGTATCAATACATTGGCTACATGGCTCTAATGAGAGAGATTGTAGAGATAGAGTCATCCTCATTCAAGGAATCTGTAGAGCAAACATAATGAGTTGATGATAAGGTAGAAGAATATGATTCCATGTCAGAAAGAATGTTTGGGAAGTGGTCCCAAGACTAGTAGATAAATCAGTGGTTGGTTCGAGATGGCTTTAGAAGTTAAAGCATGCATCAGCCGGGAACATAGAGAAACATAAGGACATATTTGTGGCCAAATAGTTCTCTCATGTGGAGTGAATTGACCTTGAGGATAACTTTTCTCTGGTAGCAAGGTACTCATCCATCAGGTCAATTCTAGCACTGCCAGTGCATATGGGGTGGAAGATCCACCAAATGGGTGTGAATAAATCATTCCCCAATGGATTTATTGAGGACGAGATGTATATTGAGCAGCAAGAGGGATTTTATACCTTTGATAGAGATTCACATGTGTGCAGACTCAAGTGAGCATTGTATGGACTCACGCAAGCACCCTGTGCTTGGTATACTAGGATCGATAGCTATCTCACCTATTTGGGCTTCACTAAAGTGAAGTAGATGCAAACCATTATCACATTGTGGTAGAAGGTAAATTATTGATTACTGTTTTATATGTCGATGACTTGATCCTTGCTAGTGATGAGCAACTGATTCGATCTTGCAAGGAGGACCTTGCAAGAGAGTTTGAGATGAAGGAAATATGCCTCATGCACTAGTTCCTTGGATTGGAATTATGACAAGGAGATGGGGAATTGTTTGTCTCTCAAGGAAAGTATGCCAATGAGATACTTCAGAGTTTCCACATGGACAGGTGCAAACCCATGGAGACTCCTTTAGCAGGAAACCGGAGGAAGGAGGATGTTACTTCAGGTGAAGTAGTGGAGGCTACCATTTACAAGCATCTTGTGGGTTAACTCATGTATTTGGTGAACACATAGTCATTCATGTGTTATGCAGTTAACTAGCTTAGTCAAGTAATGGTTAATCCAACTAAATTGTATTGGAAGGAAGCAAAGCATGTGTTGAGATACCTCAGAGGCATTACTCAGTTTGGTCTTTGGTACAGAATGAGAGAGGGAGTGAAGTTGCATGGATTCATAGATGTAGATTGGGTGGGGAGTCCATCAAACAAGAAGAGCACATCAAGAGGAATTTCCAATGTTGTATTAGAAATAGTCTCTTGGTACAACAGGAAGAAGAGATCTGTGGCACTCATCTCAACAAAAGCAGATTACATGGTTACAAGTCAAGTAGCATGTGAAGCTATCTGGATGAGAAATATTCTTGTTGGCTTATTTGGTCAGAATATGAATCCTACATTTACTGTGACAATCAAAGTTGTATTAAACTCTCTGAGAATCTAGAATTTCATGATCGATCCAAGCATATCGACATTTGGTATCACCATCTATCAGATTATGTGTAGAAGCAGATTATCTTGTTGCAGTATATTCTGACAAAGGAACAAGATGCATATATTTTGACAAAGGATTTTTCAAGAGGAAAATCTTAAGTTCATAGAAGCAGGATTGGGGTATCTGATTATCACTTTCTTGCTGAGAGGGAGTGTTGATAATGCAACAAGAAAATCTAGTTTTGACTTTGCCTTAGTCAAACTAGATTAAAATTTCAATTTCAATTTCAGCAGAATATTTTGAGGTAGTTAACTAAGGTGACATGGCTCTTGCCACTCAATTAACTCAGTAAATTTGATTTGGAGACACTTTAGTTTAATTCTACATGTTTGATTGCAGATTTTAGCAATCTATTTCAGTTAATTTGAGTTATTGTCAACTTAACTAGTTCTAACTGTCAGAACAACTAGTGGAGGTCAAGTTGTGGGTGTGGAACATTTTCCACACTGAGTGATCAATCAGCTGAAAATAATTGTTTCTTGTAGAGAATTTGAGTTACCCAGTTGAGATTGGAGTTCAAGGGAAGCATACTATCAACTGTAAACTAATCCAAGTTGTATAGGTGGTGCATGCAGTCATAGGATTGGCCTATATTAATTGTGCAATTCCTTGGTGTGAAATTCCTAAATAATAGGGGAAATTTCCCAAGGGAACAGTTCAAGGAAATAGGAGCTTGGGAAGGCTCAAAATTGGCTAATTGTTTT
Source organism: Pinus taeda (assembly GCA_000404065.3). Classification (NCBI taxonomy): domain Eukaryota; kingdom Viridiplantae; phylum Streptophyta; class Pinopsida; order Pinales; family Pinaceae; genus Pinus; species Pinus taeda. The sequence goes on from APFE030756755.1 coordinate 308,494, forward strand.
CCAAGTTCAGTCAGTCAGGCAGAGGGATATACTATACTAGTGCAGGGTGTGCTTAAGCTTGAGCAAGCATTGTATTTCTTATTTATTCTTTGATTAATGAAATACATATAGTAAAGGGTTTTGAGAAGTTTATTTCCCCTAGATAAATCTTTGTTTATGTGTGATGTTTCCTTTTTCATGTCAATGATTCTTGTTTTAGATGGGTAATTAACTTTCGCAGATGAGTAGAGTAGCTTCAAGTCTTGTGATTTAGTAAATTTCATGAGTAGTTTTGAATCTACACATTAATTTCTACAACAACAACTAGAGAAAAAAAAAAAGAAAAAGGGCTTTGTTATGGTTGTGATAGAAAATATAGTAAAGGTCATAAGTGTGCTAAGAAGAAATTATTTTACATAGCTTGTGAAGAGGAGGAAGAAAAAAAAACAATAAACATTGAAAGAATAAGATCTACACCAAGAACAACTCTAGTGGTTGAAATAAAAGAAATCAATCTGGCCATATCTTGTAATGCATTGCTTGGAATTACCACTTCTCAAACTCTCAAGATACAAGGATATATCAAGAAGAAAAAAGGTAATAGTGTTGATTGATTCTAGTAGTACTAATAATTTAATTAATTTTAAGATACCCAAGGCTTTGAATTGCTTTATGTCCAGCACTAGAGTTTCAAGTGATGGTTGCAGAGAGAGGAACTATATATTTCACATGGAAGTGTCATAATATCAATATATCCATGAGGGAATATGTATTGAATAGTCTAATGATTTTCATTCTGATGGGTGTTGTTGATGTTGTATTAGGAATCCAATAGTTAGAATCACTGGGGACGATAATTTTTAATTTTCAAGAACTTTCTTGAAATTTTTCTAGGAAGGAAAGGAATTTGAATTAAGTGGTATCACATGGAGACCTAGTAAGATAATCATCTCTAATGGCATGACAAATATTTTGAAGAAGGAACAACAAGGTGTAATTGCACAATTATGCCCACTAGATGTTTAAACATCTAAGCCATCCATTTTTCTCGATCTCCAAAGAGTCATTGACAATCATTCCAAGGTATTTGAGACTCCCAAAGATATCCACCCTATTAGTGATAATTATTATTCTATTCACTTGATTCCAAGAAGTGTTACTCCAAACATCATACCTTATAGATATCCCTATTCCCAGAAGAGTGAAATTGAGTGTATGGTTGCAGAAATGCTAGAGGTTGGTATAATTCAACTTGGCCAAAGCTCTTTTTCTTCTCCAGTAGTATTGATGCACAAAAAGGATGGATCTTGGCTTATGTTTTTGGATTATAAAGAGATAAAAAAGCTAGCTATTAAATATAAATTTCCCATTCTTTTCATTTATTAATTGTTAGATGAATCACATGGAATAATTTACTTCACCAAGTTGGATCTTCATTCAAGATATCATCAAACTAGAATGAAGTTATAACACATTACGAAAACAACATTCATAGATGAATTTTTGGTCATGCCTTTTGGCCTTACTAATGACCCTTCTACATTCCAAGGATTGATGAATTACACTTTCAAACCCTTACCTAGATAATTTGTGTTAGTATTTTTTGATGATATAGTGATCGATAAAAATTCTTGGAAAGATCAACATGTTGACATGGTGCTCAAACTATTGAAGGAGAAACAATTATATGCAAAACCCTCCAAATATTTATTTGGGGTACATGAGGTGGAATATTTTGGTCATATTATATCTCATGAGGGTGTTAAGGTAGACCCTAACAAAATTAAAGACATAAAGGAATGGAAAATTCCCACAACATTAAGGCATCTTTGAGGATTTCTCAGGTTGATAGGGTACTATTGCATGTTTGTTAAGAATTATGGGAAAATAGTAATACCTCCAACAACATTGCTCAAGAAAGATGCATTTTCTTGGACTGTGGAAGTGGCTAAGGCCTATGAAAATCTTAAAGAGGCAGTGTGCAGAGCTCCGGTCTTAGCTACATCAGATTTCACAAAAACCTTTATTGTGGAATGTGATGGCTCAGGAAATGGCATTGGTATCTTTTCAATGTAAGAAGGAAGGCCCATTGCCTTTGAAAGTCATCCTCTCAAGGGAAAGAAGCTACAAAAACCTATTTATTAAAAGGAAATGTTAGAAATGCTACAAGCCTTGAAGAAATGGTGCCCTTACCTAATGGGAAGACACTTCAAGGTAAAAGAAGACCATGATAGTCTTAAATACTTCTTGGAACAAATATTATACTCAAAAGAGTAGTAAAAATGGGGCAGATGGACTCTCAAAAAAGGATGAGGAAGTGGAGGCATTGCTTTGTGCCATTTCTATTATCCAAGATAACTAGATAACATAATTAAGGGATGAATGGAAGAATGAGGAAGAGGTGTGGACACTCATTCAAAAGTTGCAGCAAGTTCCTAGTGCATATGATACATTTATCTAGAAAAATGATTCACTATGGTACAAATATCACTTATATCTATGTAATAACTCCTAACTCAAACAAAAGGTTATTTTGTAATGGCACCCCTTTCTTATAGGTGGGCACTCAATATTATTTAAAACTTACCATAGGGTCAAGAAGGAATTTTTTGGGATGGCCTTAAATATGTAAATCAAAAGTTTATGGAAAAATGTTTGGGTTGTGAACAAAATAAAGTTGAGACAATTAAGACCTTAGGTATTTTACAGCCATTATCCACTTTATGTCAATGCTAGGAGGAAGTATTGGTGTATTTTATCATGGATCTACCCAAGTCCAAAGGAAAGAGTATCATCATAGTGGTAATTGATAGACTTATCAAATGTGCACACTTTTGTGCACTATATTATCCTTCCAAACTTAGTACAATCATTACTACATTCGTGGAGACAGTTCAAAGCTACATGGAAACCCAAATATTATTGTAAGTGATAGAGATCCCATTTTCACTATAAATTTTTGCACATAATTATTTTCTTGTATAGGAACTCAATTGGCTCATAGCTCATCTTATCATCCTCAATCTGATGGGAAAAATGAGACACCCAACAATGGAAGGATATCTATGTTGCTTTATATCTGATAAATAAACATAATGGGTTAAGTGGTTACCTCTAGCAGAATGGTGGTACAACACTTCCTTTTGTACCACAACAAAAAATGACCCCATTGATGGTGCTTTATAGATATCATCCACCATCCATGACATCGTATATAAGAGTCAATTATAAGGTTTAAGCAGTGGCAGATCACATCAAGCATAAACAACAAGTTCTCCAACTCTTAAAGGATAACCTGACTCTAGCACAAAATCAAATAAAACAATAAGCATATCAACATCACAGTGAAATAATTTTTGACCTGGGTGATTGGGCATTTTTACAGATACATCCATATGAACAAATGTCTCTCAAGCAAGCTAAGCATGATAATAAACGATTACCCACGTATTATGGCCCTTATAAGGTGTTGCAAAAGATTGGTATTGTGGCATACAAATTGGAGTTTCTTACATCTTTGCAAGTAAATCCAATATTTCATGCTTAAAAAATGTTATAGGTGATAAGCTCCCAGTTCAAAATATATTGGAGCCTGAAGAAATCACTAAAACAATAATCAAGAAGCTACAAAATCGATCAATTTTAGATTATCTCATTAAGTGGGAGAACTTACCTGCTAAATATTCCACATGGGAAGATGAGTATTTTATATAGAAGCATCCCTAACTACTCAAGCATTGAAGAAAACACTCTTTTGATGGAGAGGGGCATGTTAGGCCTCTATAATACTAGTGTGGCCCCTATATTGTTAGTTGTGTCCCTTACATTATTATTGTTGTGTAGGCCCTAATTATAGTTTTACCCTCTAGACTCCTATATATATACCAAGGAGGTCTTGTTATCTTAATTTTCCAAGAACTGTTCATTTATGTGATGTAAAAGGAGGATTCCCCCCTCGAAGTGGCTTATTATCAAGGCATTGATCTATCTTTTCTTATGTTTTTGCATTATTTTGATCTAGGTACATAACACCTTTTGACTCATCTAAATCAAACGGTGATTTTTGGGTGCAAGGATAAGATTGCGAGGAATTTAAAAAATCTAAAGATGTAGACTTGTCCTAAGTATAACATCCCTCAGATGAGTAATGAGGGTTTGTCCTAATTAATTTTCATTCCAATGGCTTTGTAGAAGATTGAGAGTAAACCTTTGAACTTATAAAATGTTGCATGTTACCATCATAAAATATTAAGATATCATATACAAAAAGAAGGTGTGGGAGTGATGCAAGCCCAATCCAAGCCTACTTAAAAACCTGCAATCCTAATCACTCTACAAAAGGTTCTTCCTTCAATCCCTTTAATAAATAATAATGTGGGAGGAGCGTAAAGAGTTTACACATACAACCCCTTTCCTCTATCATCAATGCAGGCGCCTCTATGTTGTTCGACCCTGCTTGGATATTTCCTTTGTGCACACACCTGCGGCCTTCGCTTAAGCCTTAGCTCCTTCGCTCTTGCCCCTTAAAACCACATGATATAACCAAGGCTTCTAAAATCCAGGGGCCGGTTTTTCATTATATGAAATTCCTCGAAACGTCCAAATTTCAACCTTACAGATTAGCCCACTTTATTTACATAGGTCCTTTCTAATTTGTTGTCAGCTACCACATGAACCTTTTCATGTAAGATGCTCCTCTCCTTTACACATAATCCAATAGAATTACTTCCACCAACTTCTTATATTTCCAAGCATAAATATATGGGTGGGACCTACTTTTATCTCCATGAATTGGCCACACGAGCCGTTCTTATTAGCTTGGCATGATCGAGAAAGGATTTACGAAAACCATCAGGGTAGACTCTTGGGGCTGCTTACAATGATTGAAAGTTTACAAAGCCCTCCAGGCATCCCACTTCTTAATATTCTAGCCACTCACCAAAATCTCGGCTCACTCAATGGAGGGATCACAAAACCCTATGGGATTTAGTCTTCGACAAGGACCCTTCATTCTACGTTCAACTTTATGATTTGTATTCACGTAATATCTACCAATTCCTTTTCACATGTAATCCTAATTCCTCAAGATCAACTCACCAACAATCAAATGTGTTTAAACCACCAAGGTATTTTTGTTACGGGTAATGGAACATTTCCCATCAACTGTCAGACTCTATCAATTATTATTCTACTAGCTCAACGCCTAGTACTCTACAATGTTTCCACTTCAAAACTTCCCAAAAATACCTTATTCTAGCCTGATGCTGTTAATTAATGTCTCCTAGCACTGTTAAATGATGGACTTCCATCAATACTCAAAAACGACCAAGCGTTGTGCTTTTTTGTGCTTTGACTTTGCCTCTACCTCGATTTTATGGCTTTCAACTTCTTTATGGATCCTTTGTGCATTCACGATCATTGATCATACATTTTATCAATGATCGAAAACCCCATTTCTTCCATTGTGAAAATAGTTCTCGCTTCAACTGTAACGAGACATTCACCTTTTGCAATCTTCATGGTTCCTCTGTATGTCTTCCTCAATTGTATCTCTATGTTCCTCGACATCGTCCGAGTTACTTTGGTTGCACCCTCTGTAGAAATTTGATAGAATTGCAACTGCTTAAGAAATTTAATCTAAAATCAAGAGACACAATTATACTCTATTGATCTGTGGAATGAAATTCACAATTTAGAGCAACATACTGTTGTAGCAGCTACAACCACACTCCAAAATTTTTCCTATGCTTTGATTTTGGAGCCTTCCTTTCTGTTGACATGAGCTTAACTTTGAATGTCGTCAAGTATTCATGTTTTAATTGAGACTTATCCCTTTCATTTGTGCTTGTGTTTGCTTTTTTTTTACACTTAGCTGGTCTTTCTAAGTCACAAGCTAAGCTCTTGAATTGACCTTACAACAGTTCTAGGCTTGCCTCCAAAAAATTGAGAAATCCATGAGGGCAAGCCAGCCTTGATGATTGGAATTGTACAATCCAGACAAGAATTTATACCTTGAGCTCATAAACTGTACAGTCATGGAAAGCAGCCCAACACTGAGCCCATAAATTACGCAATTCATCACTTAGCTCAGAAACTGTGCATTGCACTAAGCTGGAAAGTTTCCCAGTTCTCCAGAAATATGCAATTTTTCCTAGCAATGTGCATGGAAAGTTTCCCAAAAAAAAAAATTGCAATCCCTAGAAAGTAGGGATTCATCATTAGTTTACTGAAGGTGGCACAATCCCTATTTTTAGAATTTTTTGCCAAGTGTTGCTTATTCCTTGTTTTTAGGCATGCACATTATAAACCCCTATCTGACCAAATATATCTAATAGACGCCTCTAGAGATCATTTTTACATCTGATATTGGAGCTCTAGAATTCCCGGGGAGATCAAGGAACCTTCGTTGCAATTGTCATCGCTTTTATGGTTGAGTTTTTCTTTTGTCATCTTTTGTCGCTTTTTCTGTCTCTTTTTTTCATTTCTCTTCTATGAGTATTTTTTTGCTTGTTTCTCTTCACAAATTTTATCATTTTAACTTGCATTATATTGTAGAGGTGTTGTTTTAGTTTCTCATTTTCCTTTCATAAGTGTTGCATTGGTTTTCTTGTTTTTTCACACTAGCAATCGCCATTTCGGCGACTGTCCTCACACATTTGTTTTTATTTCTGTTTGCTAGGATTTTGCAATTGATTTACATCAATCCATCCACACTTAGTCAGATATGTGTTTTTACTTGCATTATCTTTTAGATATGCTTGTTTCCAAGACTTCCACCGTGCAGATCCACACTTTCCTTGGCCAGTTTTCACAATGTCCTGTTGGGAATTACGCAATTTAGAAGCTCAAGCTTAGGCTTGGCCTCTGAGACTACACAATGTGAAGTACAGGTTGGACCAAGTGTGCATTCCACAGTTCCAGGGCTTAGTCTTCCCTTTGGACACTGAGACTGTGTAATGTACAGTCTCTCCCAGTCATTGCAAAGGCTAGATTATGCATTGCACAGTCTCAAACCTCAGGTTGTACCTTGGTTATTGGGAATGTGCAATGTGCAACTCCCACTGCTAGTCTCCCTCACTTTCCCAAGAAAATTGTGGAATTTTTCTCACTAGTGCACTAGTTTGTTGCATGATCTTGCTATGAAGATAGATTTTCCAAAGGATAATGTTTGCTTGCCATGAGTGTCTTTTCTATCCCACAAGTACCACAGTTGTTGAGCACTTCTCTCTAGCAGTCACTATTACCATGGCACCTAAGAGAACTTCTTCAAAAGATACCACTGAGAGAAGTACCAGGGAAGCAGTTGAGAAAACACTAATAAAATTGCCAGTATACTCGGACACTCAATTGTATGTAGAAAAGCATTCAGATATTACATGGAAGAAATTTAATGAAGATTTTTCAGCAAAGGACTTTGTAGCAGATATAGAGGACCAAGAGATACATGAATGTCTAGAGATCAGGGCTACACAAGGTTGCATGCAGATATCCAGCCTTCCCATGTGTAGATGTCATCAACTAGATTGTCTCACATATTGATGTGAAGACCATGACTTCGAGCAGTGCCAATGGACGAAGGCTTGCTAATTTTCTGGTAGTAGACTATTGACGTATGTACCATTTTCCTCAGCTAGAAACACACATGGATTCACTCTTCTATACCATCAACAACTATGTGGTCACGAGGGATGTTGTTAAGAGTTGAGTGAAGGAGCCATCAAATTTTTAACAGACACCCACCAACACAAATAAGACAAGGTCTCTCAGGAGGGCCTATCAGTTTATGATCATCTTAGCTTGCAGAATCCACGGTCAGCAGAATGCAAAGACCTTTACAAAAGAGTGGGAATTCCTTTGAACCGGGTAGTGACTAATGGGAAGTCACTCAACTGGTCATATTTGTTGGCTCAACAGTTAAGGATCCATGTAGGTAATGCCCTCAATCATCCCAAGGGAGGGAAGGAGAGATTCTATATGTCTACATATTTACTAGATGTAAAATGTGCACATAACACATTCCCTGGTATGAGTTGGGCTTAGTGACATCGAGAACTTGTCGTGCACATCTACTTCAAGCTACTCTCATATTACAACCATCGAGGGGTTATGGAAAATCTAACTGACCCCTTCCTCGTTCTGCTATATAGGATGATCTTTGAGGAAGGAACACCTTGCATGTCACCTATGGAAATGGAGGAAATATCAAAAATCACAGATTGGTTTGCCTCAATGGATGGCACCTTCCTTAAAGTATTTTGCAAAAAGAAGTTGTCGCATGTTTTTCCAAGGTATTCTACCGACAAGCTCGTCATGCAAGACGTGTCATATCATCTCGCCACAGGGTTTTCAGTTGCTTTGCACAGGAAGAATAAAGCACCTTGGCCAACTCTTATGTAAATTGGATTGTATGAGATAAAGAACCTAAAATTCTTTGAAACTAAAGGAAAGGCAATAGAGAAGTTTTCATTTGGTACTCAAGACTTTAATATGTACGATCATTGTGGCATTTGCAAGAACCACTGTGTGAGGATTCACTTTTAGTGGCTCAATGGGACATTACATTGGTAGGAGGAGGATCTAAGGAAGAATTGCTATAATTTCTCCAAGTCCCGTGAGCTAGTCAGTTTTGTAGGAACTTCACAAGTTACTCCAAAAAAGGCAACAACTCCAAAAGTAGTGCCAACATAAGGGAGAAACCCCATGCAAGATAAAGGAAAGAGAAAGGGTGCTCACAGTTCATGGAGGGGAAGAAGTCATAAGATGAAAGTGGATCCAACTATTATGAAAGTAGCGTTAGCAATTGAGTCAACGACGAAACATAGAACACAAAGATTAGAATGGAAGAAAAGGGAAGAGCAACAGAGGAGATTGGAGGAAGAAAAGAAAAAGAAAGAACAAGAAGAGAAGCAGAAGAAGGAAGAAGAATAAAGGAAATGCACAATCACATAAGAAACAATGTGGAAACAAGTTGAAGAGCAATAGCCGAACCGATAATGAGCAGAGGAGGAGGGCGGATAGATGCAAGATTAGGATCTTACTCAACAGCTTGAAAAATTGATAGAGACTGATGACACGGAGGTAGAACTAGAGCTACAAAATCAAGATTTCAACCTGATGCCTAGCACACAACAATTCATTATTCAGTCTCCACCACTTCCAGCAGCAAAGTCCACTCCAGGCGAGGAAGGGGAAGTTTTTCCTCTTGACGATGATTTGGTTATGCACATGTATGATCTGTTGTACAATGAAATCCAAAAGAAGATTGTATAAGTGCGTAAGAACCATTTTACAGAAAGGGAAAATTTTAGGGGCTAATATTCGTAGGTGGGCTAGTTTTCCATGTTTTTTCCAAAAAAAATACTCACCAATTTCCAATTTTTCTAAAAATTATTCGCCCACGTTTTATAGTATAAAAATATTTTACCTTAAAAATCGCCAAATTTTTATATAAACTAATAGAAAATCATTAGAAATCTAAATATTTTAAAAAGATATTGCCAAATATTTTACAATTTGCATATTAGAGACTAGTAAGATTTGTCAAGGTTTCTAAACTTTAAGATAAAATTCCATCTTTAAAATTGTCCTTGTTTCCAGATGATCTTGCATCTCCTGCTTTTATGAGAGAAAGTGTAATTGTGGCTGACACTAGGAGATATCCTGAAGCCATTGCCTCTATCGACTTGGCCTTTGCAAGTGAAACAAAGTAAAACACTCAGCATCTGATGGCCAATAATAAGCAATTGGAAAAGAACTTATAGGTTGTCATGCAAGAGGTTGAACAACTCCATGCAACATCTCAAAACGTAGTTTCCGCATAGGTCCGCTTGGAGGAAATGAAGGCAACAATACTTAATGAAGTATCGTCACTTGGAGAGACGATGCAGGATCTCTATGAGGAGCTTATTACCGTGCATAAGGAAGTTGTCCACATGTTTTTTTTGCAGCAGCAACATAAAGAATTTGTCAAAACTCTCAAAAATATACAAGCTACAACTGTTGTCTTGCATGAACGGACAATGTGATAAAAAGGGGCATCACTTAACTTGGGTAAGAAAATGAAGCCACACGTAGAGCTGGAGAAAGCAAGAGTGCGGATGTTGATCCAGAACATCAAACAACTCGCCTCATTCATTAGTAACATTCAGGCCTCGTATGCATGGATATACAATAGTTTGGATTCCTTGGTGAAGACCCACAAGATCCCATCAGTTGGCTCACTCACTGAAGCCAAAACCAAGAACCAGGGTAGGAAGGAGATAGAAGAATACTTGGAGCAATTGAGACATATTATCAAAAATGAGGACTTGGAGGTGAATGGACAGAACATGCACAACTACATTGGTGGCCCTGTCCAAGTGCAGATAATGTTGATTATTCTTTAGAAGGAAGTAAAAACTAGTTCCAAATCTTTGTACCTGGATTCCATGGAGGCTAGACTTCGCTTCCAGCCAAACACTATCACACAGTTTGGGGATGTCATCGCACAGCACCAGGCTTGGCATTGCTGCGTGACCGACAAACATCAAGTGGAATTTGTTGAGCTAGATTTTCCACAAACTCAAGCATCATAGTGTGTTTTCTTGTTAGGTTGTCGAGTTGTCTCTACCTTATTTTGTCTCATATGGGTACGAGTGTAATGTCAATATTGGAATATGAAGATTCATGATGTAATGTGATGAGTTATTTTGTAAATAAGTTGAAGATTCATGAGCGTAGTCCAAAAGTCATAAATAGGGGTTGAAGGTTCACCCCCTATTGTTATAAATAGAACCTCATAACTCATGTAAAGGGATTTTGGAAGCCAAGTTTTTGGCTATTCTTAAGCTTATAAAGATCTTGGGAGTTTTGTGAGAGCCTTTGCTTCTCCGTAGCATAGAGGGAGTATACTTCTTTGGAGGAGTAAGTGTTGTTGACTTCACGTCCCACTATTGGGGCTAGTGGTTTGTCAATGGTTTATGTATGATTGGAACTTTCACTTTTAATAAAATATCAAAGTCGACATTCTTTCATGCATATGTTGTGAATATAGTAGGACTACTCTTGTTGCATTTACAACATATGTCATTTAACTTACACTTATGCTTATGAATTATTTCGTTTGCATTTGTATGAAGCTTGTTGAATGTGTGTAGTTGTATTAATTTGTCATTGTTAACTTGTGGACTATTCTGCATATTATATTGTGATGTAATTTTTGATTGTGTGTTCCTTTCAAGATGCATACTATTATGGGCTTATAAGGGGCTCACTCCCTTTTCCCTTCGTGTGTTGGAACCTTCATGCATCACACTTGACTTTCCACTAGGTCACACACTTGCTCTCACCAAAGACACCGTGCACCACTCTATGCGTATTCAAAACCAAGCAATATCATTAGCACGCCACTGCTAGGACTCCTCTAAATGGTGTGAGGTCTAGCTGGGACTTCATATCAGGGAGATCCACTTAATGTTGGCGGGTCCAGCACCGTCAATATTTCTGGCGCTGGGAGGGCCAGATGATAAGTTGAGCCCATGAAGTCTATTTGAATTTTTTGCACTCATTAATGGCTTCCTCCCATATCTTAGCCTTGACATGTTTTTCTAAAACTTCAAAATTAAAAGTGTTGATGGAAATCATTAATGACTTGTAAAATCTCAAATTCAATGGCAAGGGTGAAACAACCTTCTTTGAGCACACCATTCATTTTTTTGAATTATGTACAAAGCATAATATTCATTGTGAGGAAGTTTCTTGTAGGTTGTTCACTCTTACATTTGAAGGGCACGTAAGGGAATGGTGTTACACATTTCCTGTCTCTTCCATACACTCTTTAGAACATCTTGCTACAAAAATTTTCTGCGTCTTTGATAGGTATGATTACAAATATGTGTTCAAGAAACTTATGTGATTGCAAAAAGTGCATGATCAATATCTTGATGATTTTCACGAGCATTTCATTCATTTTTAATTTGAATTTTCTAAAGATTATGTTGATTGGCCTTTAATGAAAGATAAAATTGAATTTATTGTTCACATTTTGATGAATTCGGATGAATATCAATCTTTTGAAAGTATCCCAACATATTGTGGTATTAGAGCTTCTAAATTTGTGACGACAAAGTTGTTGTTCCGAGTGACTCTTTTTCTCCTTCTAATCAAACAACTCTAGTTCCACAGGTTGAGGTGGGAGAACTTGAGAATTCCTCTGTTTATTTACAACCATCTTCTCCCACCCCACATATTCAAAATTCCAGTGCAAATTTGGATTGTGAATCTGATGTTTGCGATGAAGTGTTATCTCCTCATCCTCCATCCTTTGGTTCCTTTGGTCCTTCAAATTGTGAGTTGTTGTGTTCACCTATTTTGAATATTTCTCTGAATGTTCAAGAGGATCAAGTTCTGGATGGAGTTGATGTTCCACAAAAAAAAATGTGATGCCATTTACAATGACTATGTGTGGGAGTCCCATCTAAACAAGAATTATAGATGAAGGTTGATTTTTCTCCTTCCGCACCTCTCCCTCATTATCTTGACAATTTCAGCAATTCTATCATTCCTATTGTATCTTGCAAAATTTTATTTTCTAGTGATATTATTACTTCCAATCTTTTTCAGAACTCGTGGAATGTCAGTTTTTCATCTGAATGTGGAGAGGGAAAACCTTCTCTTTTAAATTCCCCAATTTTTCATATCATCATTCTAAAGAGTTAGAGGGTGAAGTTCTTGTTTTCTATATTCTCCCCTTTATGATTCATTAGATCATGAGGATACCTTTGTTTTCAATTAAGAAATTTTTATCATGGATGTCATGATATTTTCACTCATTCATCCGATCACAATTCTGATTTTTTCGTTGTTGATTTTTCCAAGCCACTAGTCTTCGAGGATATACCTTTTGATGATTTGGAACTTCCAAAAGATTTCGAGACAATTTAGCCTGAGCTGATGGTTATGTCAGGTTCTTGCAGTATTGAGATCAATTCCAATTCCAATTAGAACAATGATGTATCTTTCAAGGCTCCTCATCACTCTGTCATGCACATTGAAAATCATTCTCTCTTACAATTTTCGCATCCTCCATCTATGTTACACAATCCTATCACTTAGTCATTGGAGGAGTCATACTTAGCGAGCACAATTGCAAAATGAATTTTTTCTTATTTCTTTATGTTTTCCCATTTCCGTAGTTCAAAAGTTTTTTGTTTCATATCTTCATGTCACAGTGTGTCTAAACGTTGTAATGCATCCGCAGATTGTCTTTCGTTCATGCTTCTTTCATACTTTTCTGCATGCATTTTTAAAATTCGAACGTTTTGGTATGTATTGTCTTATATTTCTTGTTTATGTGTAAAATTGAATATCTTTCTTGATATGAATTCCCTCACGTACATAGGCCAGCCAATGCGCTGATGGCTACATTGGAAGTTTCATTTTATGAGATTCTGGCCTATTCTCTGATAAGGTTAGGAGTAGTAGTAGTTGTTGCTTTTTCTTTCTTGTTTTGACTTATTTTTTATTTCTTTGATTTACTTTTTGCCTTTCTCTTTTTCTATCATTTTGTTTCTTTTTTGCAGTAGAACAGCTTTTACATGAAACCATGTTTGGTTTCTGAAGCAAGGATGGTGAAGTTCACAAGGAATTTGTGCTACTGTCAACACTTGGTTATCTATTTATTTTCTCTCTTTGCATGAGTCTTGCATTCTTTTAGTTGATGATACTTTGATGGAAAATACGTTCCTTTCAGAGTAAACCATAGTGGAATCATATGCTTGTACCTATAACTAGTACCACCTACTCTTTAGTCTTTTATTTTTGGTTAATCCTTGTTAGTTAAGTCGAGTAAAGTAAGGAGGGAAGGAAAACCTTAATAAGTGTGTCAGAGGTATAACTATATATCCTTCTATGAAGGGACAACCTCTTCTGCTCTCAATAAGTCAGGATCTCTCTTCCACCTTGTTAAATAAATAAGTTTTTGTGCATAGATCTATGAACAAAGTGAAAAAAATAAAATGAATATGAAAGAATAGAAAGGCTTCCTATGCAGAGAGGTGAAGCAAGCAAATCCGTCAGGGTCTGTCCAGGTTCACTGGCAATAGAGTAATGTTTTTGTTCCTAAAGTGACTTTGTCGGGGTATTATCTAGGCCTGCTAGCAGCGGAGCAAAACCAAAGATGGAAACTAAGAATCTGACAACTATTTTTACTTGTGCATCTATATACTCCTCATCCCCAAACGAAACCACTTAGTCTGACTTGGCTTGGTTTAGAGTGATGTCGATGAAGAGAATGGTAGGGACTATATCTTTAACACAATCTAAGTGGAGGAGCTATGGTAATCGATGAACTAAACAATACTTCTTGAAGATTTAGACCTGTTTTGCAATAGACAAGACCATACAGAGAGATGGAGATCTACCATTGTGTCTCCAAGTGTTGTAGTGACTACAACCACCCTCCAAAATTTTTCCTATGCTTCGATTTTGGAGCTTTCCTTTCTGTTGACATGAGCTTACCTTTTACTACCGTCAAGTATTCATGATTTTATTAAGACTTATCCCTTTCATATGTTCTTGTGTTTTCTTATTTTTGCACTTAGATTATCTTTCTAAGTCACAAGCTAACCTCCTGACTTGGCCTTATAGCAATTATGGTCTTACCTCCTAAAACTGCACAATCCATGAGGGCAAGCCAACCTTGATGATTGAAATTGTGCAATCCAAACTGGAAGTTCTGTCTTGAGCAAAGATATTGCATAACCACAGAGGACAACCCAAAACTAAGCCCATAAATTTTGCAATTCATCACTGAGCTCATAAACTACATAGTGCACTAAACTAGAAAGTTACCCAGTTCCCCAAAATTGAACAATCTTTCCCGACAATGTACATGAAAAGATTCACGAAAAAAGTAAAAAAGGGAAAAAATCAATCCCAAGAAAGTAGGGATTCATCATTAGTTTCCATAAGGTGGCACAGTCCCTAATTTTAGAAGTTTCCGCCAAGTCTCACTTTTTCCTTGATTTTAGGCATGTGCATCATAAACCCCGATCCAACCAAATCTATTTAATAGAAACCTTTATAACTCATTTGTACATTCGATCTTGGAGCTCTATCAATCTCAAGGAGATTAATGAACCTTCGGTGTAGTTGTCATCACTTTTCTGAGTGAGTTCTTCTTTTGTTGTCTTTTGCCACTTTTTTTGTTGCTTTTTGTCGTTTTGCTTCTATGAGTGTTGTTTTGCTTGTTTCTCTTCATAGTTACTAGCATTTTAACTTGTTTAGCTTGTAAAAGTGTTGTTTTAGTTTGTTTGTATTTCCAAAGTGTCGCATTGGTTTTCTTGTTGTTGCACATTGATGATCATCATTTCGGTGACACTCCTCACACATTTGCTTTTCCTTATCTTTGTTAAGATTTTGCACTTGATTTACATCGATCCATCCACACTTTTTCAAATATGTTTTTTTACTTGCATTATCTTTTAGATCTACTTTTTTCCCACACTTCCACCAGGCATATCCACACTTTCCTTGGTCAGTTTTCACAGTGCCCAGTTGGGGATTGTACAATTCAGAAGCTCAATTTGAGGCTTGGCCTTTGAGACTGTGTAATGCAAGTATAGGTTGGGCCAACTGTGCATTTCACAGTTCGAGGGCCCAGTCTTCACCTTGGCCACTGAGACTGCATAATGCAGAGTCTCTCCTAGTCACTGCCCAGGATGGGCTACGCATTGTGTAGTCTCAAACCTCGGGTTTCACCTTGGCTGTTGGGACTGCACAATGTGTAGTTCCCACTGACAATCTCCCTTACTTGCCTAAGAAAATTACGCAATTTTTCTTACTAGTGCACTGGTTTGCTGCCTAATCTTGCTGTGAAGATATATTTGCAAAAGGCTAATGTTTGCTTGTCATGAGTGTCTTTTTTGTCCCATAAGTACCACAGTTGTTGAGCACTTCCCTCCAACAGTCACAGTTACCATGGAACCTAAAAGAACTACTTCAAAAGATACCATTGAGAACAGTACCAGAGAAGTGGTTGAGAAAATGTCAGTAAACTTGTCAGTATACTCGGACACTCAATTATATGTTGAAAAGGACTCAAATATTACATGGCAGAAAGTTAATGAAGTTTTTTCAGCAAAGGACTTTGTTGGCACGAAAGAGTCATCAGGGGAGAAGACCCTAGGTTCAAGCGTGGAGAGCCAACAAAGGATCGTGTAGTCTAGGAAAACACCGACATTTTCACCTTACTCAAGGAGTAAGGAGTCTCACCCAAGGCGTGTCGCGACCAAAACTAAGAAGGGTTCGTCATGGAATAAAGAATGCATCAAAGGATAATAGATAAACAACATCACATACATAATCGAGATAACAACATACTATCCAATACTAAGAAACTACTACATGCATGGATCTTATAGGACATTTAAAATTTTAAGAGGGTCACCACATCATAAACAACCATACTCATCATGCTAAGCAACCAATTTGGAATTTACTTCATATTAATTCAATAGTAAACCATTACATGACATATCGCCATTCGCCATAGATGATTACAAAGAATACCCATTTACAGAATCATATGCTTATTCCTTAACTAAATGGTCCTGCTTTTCCATGTCCCTGCATTTTGGTTCTATCATGCCGCAACCAACTATCCCATCCGCAATGCCAACAGAAACAACCAATCAACCAACCCATTTTCATTACGGGCCTTCTCCTTTTATATTTCCCTTGCCGCCTAGATTGCTAGTTCCCGCTCGACTGTTCTTCCCCTCGTATGCCACTCCTCCTTCCTGTCCGTTCAGTTGCCTCTGTCTTTTACTGACACTTTTCCACAACCCCTCTGCAACTGCATGTTCCTGCTTTACTGTCCAATTGTCCTCCCCACAACCTAACCATTGTTTCCGCCACCCTTTTCCTCCACGTTCTTTGACAAGAAAAAATAATCAAAACTTTTCCAAAATCAAAACGAATGCCCCAACAGGCCCCGACCACAATGCTTTGACTTGTCCCCAAGTCAATTCCTTTCGATCTTAGCCAGCCCAGCTGGTATCTCCATGGGTGCTTCAGTTGGTGGCTGCACTTTTGGTTGTGTTGAGTCTACTAAATGATAGGCTGGTGCTTCATTTTTTTCGGCCAACACTTGTAGGGTGGCATTTGCTCCCATTACACTTTCCTACTTCTGAGGCTCCCCCATTTCAAATGAAGGCTCCAACTCTGGAACAGTTGTTGTGGTTAGCTACCTAAACACTCTGTAATTATGAAGTGCGGCTTCCTATCTGGCAAAGATTTTGTCAACTCATTGAGTGAAGTCATCAGTCGTATTAGACATCAACTCAGTTAGTCGTTGACTTTGCAGATTGTCCCATCGTTCTGCGCTTGTGTCACAAACCTACTTTAGAGTCATAACCTGTATACAGACTAGTGGGCGTAGGTCTCTGATCACCTTCTTGGTTTTTTCTTACTCTTCCTCGATCTAATCGACCTATGCCTAGATTGTGTCGATCTGTTCATTGATCTGTTGTAGGTGGACAGAACCAGTGCAGTCCCTGGTGCTAGCGAACAATGCCTATATCTGCTCTCTCATCGAGTATATTATATGATTTTTCAACACCAGGATTCCTGACCAATCATGGACTCTGCTTCTCTTTTCTTCAACTTCAATGATTTTTCCTTCGACTGTCCTCGTGTATATCTCAACTGGGTCCGACAGTGTTGATCTTACTGTCTCCAGTTTCTTTTTCATATCATTATTGGTGGCTACTAGATTAAGCACACTGCTTGGATATGGTCACAACAGCTCACCAGTGTGTAGGTTTTGATATCCTCTTGGGCTTCCATGTTTGCATCAATGATCGTTGGCCATAATGATTGGAATCTCTATGTGACCTAATCAATCTGGGCTTGTAAATTTGTGTTTTCCCGTCTCATGTGATCTCACTCTTCCGACACCTCCTGCAATTGTTGTGTCTGTTGCTCATGCTCTTTGTCAAGATCATTGTGGATCTTTTTGGCCTGTGTGTTTCTTGTTGTATGAATGAAAATAGTTGCACCGACGACCAATGTTCTAGTGTGTCAACTTGCATTGTGTTGGGCTCTGGAAAATGTTGTTGTATGGGTAGGTTGTTGGCTATGGATTTCTCAGAGTGGGAGGCAGGAAAATGAATAGGTTGTGACTGTGGAGTGAACTAGGGAGTAGGGGGAACAATGTTAGGGTTCGGGAACACTGGGAGATTTATAGGAGAAAGTGGCTGGTACGGTTCATCTCTTACCTCCCGTAGAATAGTTATTCTTGGGTTTTTCCCTTGTGGTGGGTCCGACCTAAAAAGTAGTGATGTTATCGATGCTTGTTGGGTACCACTAGCAGAGGTGGTTCCCTTATCCCTCTATGCTAACTCAACTTCCATTTCCATAGTTGTTTGTTGTCAGCCAGATAGGAGGGTTTCTGATAGGGTAGCAGAAGTGGAGGCTGTGTGTGGGGAATATTCCCACAACTGATGTAAGGTGGTGGAGGTGGTGGGTGGAATTT
Organism: Pinus taeda; assembly: GCA_000404065.3. NCBI lineage: Eukaryota > Viridiplantae > Streptophyta > Pinopsida > Pinales > Pinaceae > Pinus > Pinus taeda. The sequence goes on from APFE030756755.1 coordinate 326,987, forward strand.
CTTTGACTATTGGGGATGTAGAAACTGAGTGTTCAACCTCATCAGTAAGGTCAAAAATTGGATTTGGTGCAATAGTTCTTGGATTTTTAATGGTTAGACTGCGAATGACTTTTTTCTTCTTCGACTTGGGTATTGTTGGTTGGGATGGAGTGTGAGAAACTCCAGTGGGAAGTTTCATAGCCAACAAAGTTGTAATGATGGGTGAAAACATAGCAGAACCTTGAAATTGCAAGGGATTCTTACTCTCACCGGATTGGACTTCGAAACTTGCAATTGTTTGCCTTAGCGTGAACATTTTCTCCTCCATCTACAACACCATCAGGTGGAGGGAATCTTCGGCTGGTCTCTTTCTACTGCTTTCCTCTACATCTCCCTCTTTCTCTTGTGGCTTTAAGGCCCTAAACAAATATTTGTACTTCCCATCAGTAATATCGCAAGCCACCCCCAGCCATATCCCATCTCAGTATGTAGTGTCACTTCATCCAGAATGAATTGTGGCCTCATCTTGAATGTTTTGAGATGGACGCACCGTGGTTTAAGGTAGGTGTTCCCATGTGAGGATCTAAACCATACTTCTCTAGAAAACTCATCTAGCATATTTTTGGGTATCATTTGTGTCGAACTTATTGCAACTAGGATCATTTCATACCAGTCTCTGAAATCTGTTTCATTTACCTCCTTCATGCTCAGATCCCCCGATGCTCTCCATGGTTCATACCGGAGTGCTAACAGTTTTCCTTCGACGATAGGCATCATTTTTCTCTCTCTTGGTGACCTCCATTTCCACATGGCCAGAGTCATTAGAATGTACCCAAATTGAAAATTGGTACTCCACCTATACACATCTTCGCATGCTTCAAAATTTTCATTGAGAACAAAAGCAGACTAGTTGAGTACCTCCCCTTTGCAACAATGCTTCACAATCGAAATTGCATCCAATGTGTATTCATTTCTCGAGAAGTGTCTCATGGTTTTGCCTGCTATGATGTAGCAGGAAAATCTGATGTCGACTTTGTTTACCATATCAATATTTTCTCCTCTTCCACCCCGTTCGGTTTCATATCTCGCATAGTAGTTATCTTTTCTCTACTTCTTGGCTCTTTTAGCACCTTCCTGGAATGTTGTGGTTACTTTGTTCCCTTCGGCTAAAAGTCATGTTAGGTGATGAATATTGTCAACGTGAATGGGGTACTCTTTGTCAAGCCACAATGATCTACCATGCATTCTACTAGCCAGTAGTTTAGTACATTGCATGGCAGCGAATTGAGTGCTGAAAATAGGTACACTTCTCAAATTTATTAATGTGGACATCTGCAATCCATAAGTTCATTCTCTCTTCAAATTTTGGAATTGGAAGAAATCCATACGGTCATTGTTGATTAGGATCGCTTTATCGTATTTCCCATACAAATTGTCGACCAGTTCAATTCATTCATCTAACTTATCTTGTGGAACTGAGATAATTCCCTTCTCCATCTCCCTGCATCTCTAGTAACCAATTGTCATCTGAGGTTTCGCACTTCTGCCTTTCTGCAATTGTTCTTCAAATTGGGCCTGGATTTCTTCTACTATCTGCAATTGAAACTTTGTAGTTTCCTTTATTATCGTTCAAGTTAAGTAGTCGGGCTTGACACGACGTCTCCTGACTGGACCTTAGCAATTAATTATTCTGAAAATTTTCCCCATGTGTTCTAGATATGCTTTGTCACCATTAGCTGATCTGGACCTGACATTCCTAATGTGGAATGGGGAAGGATAGAGTGGGCTACATGGTGTATTAATTTTTCCATGATGGGGTTATTTATTAACTAAAATTGTTCCTAATGGGAAAATATTTTACGGCTCCTACTTGATAGTTGCATTATTGGTTACTTATTGTGGAAATGACTGTTGGTATGGCAGAAAGGACGGGTACAACGTGTGACCATAAAGATTGAAAAAGTGTCTGCCTACGTGTAACTCGCAGACTGTGACTGTATATATGACTGATAACTCTACTCCCCCCCCCCCCCAACCACAAATGGGTTGCAGTGTGATGATACTATTGTCGCAACCTTATTGACACTTTTTCTTATTTCTATGAAAAGAATATAAAAGGCATCACTGCAACTAACTATTGAACATGATTGACTAACTCTAATTACCTCATACCTACTTGCAGGCTCGTTTCTGAGACCCCATTTATCCTGAATTTGTGTTTGATGACTTGTGGAATGGATTTTGGCGTGCACCATTTACACATCCTTGCAGCATGATTCTATCCAGTTGAACCAATCTTACTTCTCCAGAATCTCTGATTTCTGCAACTATGAATGGGCCCAGCTAGTGCATCTGTAGTTTTCCTGGGAATTTCTGGAACTTCTGGTCATATAGTAGTACATGATCCCCAACTTCAAATGTCTTCTTCGTGATATGCCTGTCGTGCCAATATTTATCCCTTATCTTCTCCACTGACTGGTGAAACTCAACCAAAAACCGGGATTCGTCAAGTTCCATTAGTTGACTTAGTCTTTCTCTCAATGCTACATTGTTCATCATTCTCGTTGCTTCCGATATGAATGTGCTTGGTATTATGAACTCTGCTAACACCACTGCTTCCTTTCCATATACTAGTTGAAATGGTGTTTTTTTATGAAGTATCTTCAACGTTGTTTTGTATGCCCATAGAGTTGTTGGTATTCTCCCATCCCAATCATCTATGTTGGATGATATAATCTTTGTTAGACCTTTCTCCAAGATTTTGTTGAATGCTTCAACAGTTCCATTGACATGTGGATGGTATGGACTAATTTTACTCTTTTGAATCATGAAATTATTCAAAAGATCCTCAATAGTTTCATTTATAAAATGTGTTCCTTGGTCACTTGTGAGGCTCTTCAGGCATCCAAATCTTGAGATTATGTTCTTGAAAATAAACCTTGCAGATGTTTCTGTTGTACAGTCTTTGACTGGTGCTACTTCTTCCCATATGGTGAGGTATTCAATAGCGGTTATTATGTATCTTGAGTGTGAATGCCTTGTTGGTGGTCTAATGGGTCCAATGAAATATATCACCCATTTCTTGAAGATTTGCACTGTGTGAACGGGATTTAAATGTAGTTCATTCCATCGAGAAGACTTTCCCACTCTCTGACAGACATCATAGCTCTTAGCATATTCCTTAGAATCTTTTTGAAGGGTTGGCCACCATAGAGCCACTTGCAGTATCTTCCTTGCAGTGGCTTTTCCTCCCACATGGCCTCCTGCAACTCCCGCATGACATTCCCATAACACATCTTCTCTTTCATGTTGAAGTATGCAACATCTGAGGACTTGATCCAAGCCCATTTTGTAGAGGTGTCCTGCGATTAGTTGGTAGTTTGTTTCCCTTACTATTAAGTTTTGCCTCTGTGTTGATGTATACCCTTCTGGGCATTACACTGTTGTTAGTAGTGCAGCGATCTCTTCCATGTGATCTGGGACTGCCTCTATTCTGAATAAGTCGGCATCGGGCAACCGATCATCCAATGCTCCTTTTTTCTCTCCAGTCTCCAGTCATGACAAGTAATCTGGCCCCACATTCAATCTGTCTAGTTTTATGACCACCTCAAAAATAAATTCTTGGAATAGTAATAACCATCGACATATCCTATCCTTTAGTACTGGTTCGTTTACTAAATATTTCAGTGCGGAATGGTTTGTGAAAAATTTGAATGGTGCCCCCAATAAGTAATGCCTGAACTTTTGCAGAGAATAAACCATGGCCAAGGCCTCCCTCCCTATTGTCGTATAATTCTTTTCTGTAGTTGACAATTTTCTGTTGGCGTAATACACTGGGTGATCCATAATTCTTTCCCCTGGTTGCACTAAGACTGCTCCTAATGCTATCTCTGATGCATCAATATGCACATGAAACATTTTGTTCCAATCTGGATAGACAAGGATCGGGGCGCTTACCAGTTTTTCTTTCAATATATTCAATGTTTCTTGACAGTCCTCAGTCAAACGAACACTTCCATCCTTTCTAGTAATTTCTCCATTGGGGATGTCATTGATGCATAATTCCTGATGAAGCGTCGGTAATACCCATATGGCCTAGAGTGGACCTCATTTGTTTCACATTGTGCGGCGGATCCATGTTGACAATTGCTACAATCTTCGTTGGGTATATGCATACTCCATGTTTGCAGATGATGTGGCCTAGTAGTGTTCAAAATGGGATCGTGAAAATACACTTCTTGAGGTTTAAGGAAATTTGTAACTATCGGCATCTTTCGAACATGACCCTTAGAAAGCTTGTGTGTTTCTTCAGCAAGCTATATATTGTCTAGTCATCCATGTACACCTTTAGAAACTTGTGAATGTGGTCTCAGAATGTAGCTATGACAATCCTCGAGAAGACCATTGGTGCATTGTTCAACCTCAATGGAATTATGTTGTATGCATATGACCCCCATTCAGTAGTGAATGATGTCCTTCGTTTGTCTTCCTTAGCTATTCGAACTTGATGGTAGCCCAAGAAGCCATTTGTAAATGAGTATGCTTCATTCCTTGCTACGTTGTCTAGGACTTCATCACCAAAAGGTGTTGGGAATGGATCATGCACACATGCATTGTTGAGACTTCTGTAATCAACGCAGATCTTGGTTTTGGTCGCATCCTTCTTGTTTTGTATGACTATTGAACTTATCCACTCTGCTTCATCTACTGGAAATATAATCCTTGCTTCCAACATTTTGTCGATTTCCTTCTTAACCTTCTCCTTCACCCTTGGGTTTAGCCTATATGGTTTGTGCTTCACCAGACGGACATCTGATCTCAAAACAATATTCATATCCCATATATATCCTTTTATCCCTTTTAGCTCTAGTATTGGTGCTGGAAATAAGTCCTAGTACTCGTGTAATAGGAAGAAAATTGATTTTGTAGTCTGTTCATCCCAATAATCTCCCACAGATGCCATTTTGGGTTTATCCTCCATCCCAAAATTTTGTTTTCTTAGCCTCATCAGTAGAAGGTGAGCACCTTCTCTTGAGGAACTCTCCCAAATGTCTCTCTCTCCTTCTGTTTCCTCAAAGGTCAGGTGTCTTAATCCATCTAACCCATCCTCGTATAGCTCTGCATCCACCTTATCGCAAGTCACATATTCTAGAGAATCCATGTCGTACAGACACTGTAGGAAATTTTATTCAGGAAAACCTTCAACTAATTGTCCTGGGGTGAACAAAACCATTTTGATTGCATGGAGTGTCTCAGTCATGCATGCTTCATCACCTTTGAATGAGAAGTTTCTAACGGACTATGTCTCCAGAGCATCCCAATCTGTTTTTTTCCTACGGAGTTCCTCCTGCACGTACTAAGCTCAGGGAACAGTTCCTAGGGTAAGTTATGTATGAATATATGTACCCACAATTCCTTCAAGGTCCCTTGCCTTCTCCAACCTTTTATGCAAGCCTCAATGTGCCTTCCCAGATTTGAATTCCCTCTATATTTCATATTATCTTGCGGTCGGTCTTCCTCCTGGCCAAACCTTTCCCTCATGGTTTGCTTTATGGATTCCCAATCTCGCAGTGTGTTGCAGTGTGTTCTCCACCATATTTCCGGTGTTGTCTGGAGTGCGATATCAAGAAAAGGAATCTTTTGATCTTCTCTCATTTCTCTGTCTACCTTATTCAAGAATACGTCCACTGGTTCAATGTCGTGGAACTTGGGATAGTCACTTACCTTTACTCTTATCTAATTGACCCGACCTATCATTGCACATCGTCTAGTATTTAGTTCATATCCGCCTTGCTTCCATGTATCCCAAGCAGCTTCTGAACCAGTCTCCAAGATCTGAATAATCCTCTAGCTGATGGATCCTCCTGTAATAGAATTTATGTAATCTTCCCATTTTTCCTGTCGTTAGCGTGTATAGTTGGTCTAGCATTCCTGACTCGTCCCTGTCATCTACAAGTTCTGTGAACCCGGGTCCTTGATAAGGGTCCAAGGGTTGGATCACCCTCATTCTTTTGCTTCGAAAATCATCAATTCTTTCTTTAGGTCAATGACAACATAGTTTTCATAGGCCCAATCAATCCCAAGGAGTGTTGGGTATGGGTCCTTATCTCCCATTATATCGATCACTTCAAATTCAGTATACGTCTTCACCCTTGCCACATCTACTTCTACATTTTCTAGCCTTCCAAGGTAGTATATAGTACTGATTCACCATTCTTAGTTGAATCAACGAGTATTTTAGTTGTGGCTTCCCCATTGCCTTCCTTGTTTTCCTAGGTAGGATATTTACATCCGATCCCAAGTCCAGCATCATGTCCATGATTTGGAATCCCTCAACTTGAGCATTAATTCAGAATCCCTTTCCGCTTCTCTTCTTATTTCGCCACACCCTTCTGGTAGGTTGGCAGATGATCCTTCCGCTTCCCCTTCCTCCACTAATAATGTAGCCTTTAAAATTTTCCGCAACTCCTTGAACATGTATTCATCTTCGACAATCTACAGGAATAATTTAAACCATTGTTCAATTGAATGATTACTATTGAGCGTGTGGCCATTCTGCCTTTGATCTTCCTTCATCTTGGTCATCTCCTCGAATAGCTTAGCCACTTCGTGATAATACTTCTTTTATTGCTTAGGCTGATATGATTTCTTTGGAGATGTTTCCTTAGTGATCAAGGGTGGGTTTGTCATACTACAATCCTCCCATGTATTCTTTCCCCCTCTTGTAACTATATTGATATTGGTTGCAGGAAGATCATCGTCAGTACGAGGTTTGGTGTTAACTAGGTTAGCCCCCCTCTATCTGGTCCTTTCCTCCCACTTTACAATGAGTTATGGGAAATCCTCTGTGGCATGAGTATTAATTCTGCTTTGTGAGCACCATGGTCTCCTAGGGAGTGGGCATTCCATGGTGACATGTCCTTCTTGGTCATAGTTATAACACCTTATGGGGCCTCTTCCTCCCATTCTTCCTCCTCTCTCATTTCCTCCTCCCCGGTTTGACTCATTAACCCTAAACGTTGACCTGTCCAACCATTCTGCTAAAGCATCCAATTCTCGACACTGGTTAGTGTGATGCATTGTAGATGCATAGAACTCACAATAGTTGTTATTAGGGACATTAGAGTACTTCTGCAGTATCAGGCACATCCATGGTAGATGCCCATACATTCTACAGATCTCACAACTCCTACGATTGGTGGGGTCCTTGATGATCCTGCAACCCCCCCACCCCCCAGATGATTAATTCCCCACAACCTTGGGCACTCTGTCATGACATGTCCTTCCACCATGCAATGTGTGCACCATAAGTTGGGTCTAGCTGGTCACACTGGTTGAAGATCCTTTAGTTTCTCCGTTAAAGTTACGATCTCGTTCTGAAGGCCCATAATTGATGGATCCTGCAAACTCATCCCTCCCCAATATTCATGAGGATATCCAACCATGGCCTCTATGCATGATTCTTGCTCCAAAGCATCTTGGAGAGTACCGATTTTCTGTTCCGTCAATGGTGTTCCTGTGAGGGGCAGGAGTACCTTGATGAACCAATCTCGCTAGTGATTTAGGTCTAGAGTTAGCTCAGCTTAGCAATGGCATCCTTAAACCTTTGCATGAGTTCCCATGTAGTCTCACCCTCCTTCTGCTTGATTTCCCATAGCTCGGATAACCCTTGTTGGTATGTCTAAGGTACTTTGAATTCTTGTACGAATCCTCTCTTGATATCATCTATCGTGGGATTCTGGTTTTGTTCCGCCCATTTTATGAACCAACGCAAAGCTCTCTCCCTCAGCGTGGTCTAGAACTCAACTGTCTTGACATTGTCTAGAGTCTGACGGGATCTCCAAATAGCTTCACAGAGATACCAGTGTTGTTCCACATCTTCGTTTCCCCTCCCCGCAAACTCTAGATATATGGTAAAAGATCCTGCCATGCTTACTTGGGTATGAGATAGTAACACAAACCCCGTGTTCCCTGGTTGTTGGGATCCTTGCAATCCCAAGTTACTAATAAAATTGGTTCCTTTGTTAGTTTCAGTATTAAAACTAGCCTTATATTTCTCATGCACGTTGTGTACTCGTATTGCCTTGGCTAATTTAATAACAAATGTCTTCGGATAAAAGTAAGGTACTTGTTGAAAGTCAGGAGGAATACTACCTATACCTTGGGGGTGTTGTTGCTAACTCCTAGTAGATGCTTCTCCTTTAGCAAATAATCTTCTCATGATGCTATCCATGTCCTCTTCTCTCTCCTCTTTATATCTACTTGAAATTTGTTCCTGCATTATCCCTCCTGTAACCTATAAGTGAGGATCCTCTTCATCATCCTGGCTCCTATCCCACCTATTTCCAGACTTGCTCAGTTTTCCATCCTCTTTCTCTCCCCCTTCCTCTTGGGTTTTTCACGACAATGCTCCTACTTGGTGGGATCCCATCTTTCTCTTCTTCAAAATCTGAATCACTCTCATTTGCCACTTGTCAGTTAACAACACTCTCCTCTGTTCTCTAACATCTCTAGCTTTCTTCAAGCCTTCCACACCCATTCCTTCAGCAACATCTTTATTCCCCAACCTGTAGCATTCTCCCCTTAAGTCCTTCCCTGTGTATTGGGGATTTACGCTACCATCTCCATGGTAGGTGAGGGCAGTAGTCCTTCTTCTACCATAAACATTTTAATCCACAACAACACTTTCCTCATCAACCTTCCTCTTAATCCAGATCCAAACACCGCTTCTTCCCTTGAGAAGGACTGATAACTTTCAGCGGAAAACTCAGCTATATATCCTTCCACCATAGTCTTTACCCAAAAATCGATTGCTCTAGTTAGATTGTTGTCAACTGCTAGAGCGATATGAGATCTGAGGAAGTCTAGCTGTGGTGAGCTTACGTCAGTCCCCCTGGTCGATTCTACACTTTCAGCCTTTTTAACCAATTATCTAGGTCTTCTGGGAACTTGCACCAGAATATCTCATATTGGCCATTGGCACCTCGGCATATAAAATCCCTTCCCTCACCTTGTCGATCAGTCGATTCCTTTGGGTAGCTTGCTCTACTATAAACTGATCTATTATGTGATCCCACCAATCCCTAATCTCTTTCCTGAATATCTTTGACACCATGTTCTGAACCGGTTCTTGTAACTTCAGGTCCCGACAATGGAACCATTTATTGGCATGAAAGAGTCATTACGGGAGAAGACCCTGGGTTCAAGCGTGGAGAGCCAATAATGGATCATTGTAGTCGAGGACAACGCCGACATTTTTACCTTACTCAAGGAGTAAGGAGTCTCACTCGAGGTGTGCCGCGACCAAAACTAAGAAGGGTTCGTTATGGAATCAAGGGTTCATCAACCGATAATAGATAAACAACATCACATACATAATCAAGATAACAGCATATTATCAAATACTAAGAAACTACTACATGCATGAAGCTTACAGGACATTTAAAATTTTAAGAGGGTCACCACATCATAAACAACCATACGCATCATGCTAAGCAACTAGTCTAGACTTTACTTCATATTAATTCAAAAGTAAACCATTACATGACATATTGGCACTCGCCACAGATGATTACAAAGAATACCCGTTTATAGACTCATAGGCTCGTTCCCTAACTCAATGGTCCTGGTCAGCCATTTCCCTGCATTCTGGTTCTATCCTGTCGTAATCAACTATCCCATCCACAATGCCAATAGCAACAACTAATCAACCAACCCCTTTTCCTTACGGGCCTTCTCCTTTTATATTTCCCTTGTCGCCTGGACTACCAGTTCCCGCTCGGCTATTCTTCCCCTCAGTTGTCACTCCTCCATGTCCGCTCAGTTGCCTCTGCCTTCTACTAACACTTTATCGCAACCGCTTTACAACTGATGTTCCTGCTTTACTATCCAGTTGTCCTCCCCACAACCTAACCGTTGTTGCCGCCACCATTTTCCTCCTCGTTCTTTGACAAGCCAAAATAATCAAAACTTTTCCAAAATCAAAACAAAGGCCCCAACAGACTTCAAAACATATCTAGAGGATTGGCAGGTATATATTAATATCCAGATATTAGGGCTACACAGGGTTGAATGCAGTTACCCAACCTTCCCATTTGCAGATGTCATTCACTGGATTGTCTCACATATTGATGTAAAGACCATGACTTTGAGCAGTGTCAGCAGACAAAGGCTTGCAACTTTTTGGCAGCAGATTTTCGACGTATGTACCATTTTCCTGAGCCAGAAACACGTATGGATTCACTCCTCTATGCCACCAACAGTTATGTGGTCATGAGGAAGGTTGTTACGATCTGGGTAGAGGAGCCATCAAAGTTTCGATAGACACCCACCAACACATATAAGACAAGGTCTCTTAGGAGGGCCTATTAGTTGATGATCATCTTATCTTGTAGAATCCACAATCAACAGAACACAGAGACCTTTCTGGAAGGGCGGACAGTCCTTCTAAAGTAGGTAGTGAACAACGAGAAGTCGCTCAACTGGTCAGATTTGTTGGCTCAACAGTTAAGGATCCATGTAAGTAAAGCCCTAAATCCTCCCAAGGGTGGGCAAATGAGATTTTACATGTTTGCATATTTACTGGATGCAATTTGTGCACATAACACATTCCCTAGTATGAATTGGGCTTGTTCACCTTGATAACTTGTCATGCACACATACTACATGTTGCTCTTGGATTGAAGTCATCAAGGGGTTATGGAGAAGCTAATTGGCCACTTCCTCATTTTTTGTCGTCAACACATACATAGACATGCAACAAGAGAAACCACAAATAAACATTGATTTCTAGGGGAACCCAACAGGGAAAAACCCCTCAAGCATGTTTACATTAATCAATGAATTGAGAAACTATTACAATTGCTAGCTTCAGCTCTGAGCTCAACCTTGCAAAAGAATAACGATTCTCCTACTCAATGAACAATCTCTATCCAACACTTAGCCAATTATTTTCTCATCAGGGTCCCTATTTCCTTGCACAAATCCTGAGGAAATTTAACCCTATTCTTTAGGAATTTTCTCCCAATTGATTGTGTAATTCCTAAGGATTGAACATTAATTGTATGGAACATTTGTACACTCAACACTAGTTTACAATTGATGTTACACTACCATGGAATCTCCACCAGCTAATCAATTTGAATTCCTTGCATGCATGAGCTATTTTGGTTGATTGATCAATTAACCAAATGATCTCTGAGTTAGATTATTTTCCCACTACACAAATGACCTCCAACTAGTTCTATTAACTGTTAGAACTAGTTTAAGTGAGTACAAATGGAAATAACTAAACTGAACTACTATAAATTAGTAATCACAGATGCATAACTAAACTCCAAGCCCTCTAACTTGAATTTACTAATCTAACTAAGTGACAAGAGACATGTCACCTCAGTTAACTGCCTCAAAGTTGTCTGTTGATGTCGAAATTTCAAATTTTCTCAATTTGACCAAGGCTAATTGAAATTGAGACTTTCTTGCTACATTTCTCAACACGCCCTCTTAGCAAGAAATGTATTATCAACCACCCCTATCCTACACCTGTGGAATTCGAACTTCCCTCTTACCAAATCCTTTGTGAAGATGTTAGCAACTTGTTCCTCAATCAGAATGTATTGTAGCAACATAATCCCCCTCTGCACACAGTCCCGTAAATGATGATACTGGATATCTATATGGTTGCTTCGATCATGAAATATTGGATTCTCAGAGAGCTTAATGAAACTTTGATTATCACAATAGATCATAGCTGGATCCATCTCCTGGAAAAACATTCCCACGAGTATCTTTCTCATCCAGGTTGCCTCACATGTTGCTTGACTTGCAACCATGTATTCAAATTTTGTTGAGCTTAGCACCACAAACCTTTGCTTCATGTTGTACCAGGAAATTGTTATAGACCCAACACTAAAAATTGCACCTGATGTACTCTTTCGATCAGATGGACTCCCTACCCAATATACATATTTGAAGCCATGTAACTTCACTCCCTTTATCCGTTTGTACCATAATCCATACTCGGTAGTGCATTTGAGGTACTGTAAAGCAAACTTTGTTGCCTTCCAATACAATTTGGTCGACCTAACCATAACTTGGCTCAGTTGGTTGAATACATAGCACATGTCTAGTCTTGAGTTCACAAGATACATCAGTGAACCCAGTAGCTTCCGATAAATGGTAACATCAACCTCTTCACCTGAATTAGCATTCTCCTTCCTCCAGTTGGTTGCTTGAGGTGTCTCCATGAGCTTACAACTCTCCTTGTGAAACCTCTACAACACCTTAGTCGCATACTTTCTTAGAGACACAAAAATTTCCCATCCCCTTTCCATACTTCCAGCCCAAGGAAGTAGTGCATGAGACCCACATATTTCATCTGAAATTCCCTTGCAAGGTCCTCCATGCAAGAGTTGATTAGCTACTCATCACCTATCAATATTAAATCATCAACATATAAAACAATGATAAGCAATTTACCTTCTAAAAAACTATGATATAGGTTCGCATCTGCTTCACTTTTGGTGAAACCGAATCCAATGAGATAACTATCAATCTCAATGTACCAAGCTCAAGGTGCTTGTTTGATACCATACAATGCTTACCTGAGTCTGCACACATGAGACCCCTGATCAAATGTCTCAAAAACCTTTTGGTTGCTTTATGTACACTTCCTCCTCAATAACACCATTAACAAATGTTGTTTTTACATCCATCTGGTGAATCTTCCACCCCGTTTGTGTAGTGAGTGCAAGAATTGTTTTGAAGGATGAATACCTTGCTATGGGAGAAAAGGTTTCCTCATAGTCAATTCCCTCAACTTGAGAGAATCATTTGGCCCAAATCTGCCTTTATACTTCTCTATGCATTTGTATGCTACATACTTAACTTGTTGAAAATGTAGCAAGAACTTCCAAGTTTAAATTTCCCTTAAATTAAATTAGGAGAAAATTGAAATTCCACATCACATACAACTTAAATGAGATAATTGATTTTAATGTGTCGAATGAATTTAAGAACTTCTATGAAAAAAGGTAGTCAATGGGAGTTGATACCACCTAATAACCCATAGCATAATGGAGTGGATGAGAGGAAGAACAGAAGTATTGTGGGAGATACATGGGCCATATTGCATGATCAAAGCCTACCATTGCACTTGTGGGCTGAAGCATGCAACACAGTTGTTTATGTTGAGAAATGGCAACAAGAAATTCTAGTTTAATTTGTCGTTGAATTAAACTATGAATTAAAATAGAATTTTATTCTCATATCAACTTGTAAATGTTAATTAAGTTTAATTAACTTAATTAGCTTAGGAATTTCGAGTTGAAAGTCTTTTTGTAGTCATGTATATGTTCTCCCTAAATTTTAGGGGTCCAGGATGAGTTTATTTGAGTTGTAAATAGATAACTCAGTTTAACTGAGTTATAGACAGTTAAAGTAGTTCTAACTATTTGTGGAACTAGTAGAGATCTAGTAGTGAGTTGGTGCACTGGTGCATCCTCAGTGCTACTCCAGCTAACTAAAGATTCCATCATGGGAAACTCATGCATGTCAGTTCAGAGAAAGACCCAGTTGAGACTAGAGTGCAGGGATAGTGTACTATCAATTATAGAATGATTCGAGTTGTACAAATCATGCATGCAATCACAAGAGGACCTTGTTTTGGATTGTGCAGTTAGGGAAGAAGGAATTCCCAATTAAATATGGGTTATTCATCAAAGGATTTGCGCAAGGAAATAGGGGCTCAACAGGTAGCAGAAATTGGCTAAGTGTTGATTAGTGTAGGCTTGTGAAACAAAGAGTTGATCATTCTTGTGTGGACTTGTTCTTGTGAGAAATAGCTTTGTATTATCACTCAGATTTCTAATTAATGCAATAGATATTCGAGGTTTTGAGTAGTGGCTTTCCCCAGAGAAACAATTGTGTTATGTGTCTTTGATTAGCTTGCTTTTTTTAATTATTGTTTTCATCGATCATTGGTTTCTGTTGTTTAAAGAGTAGAGTAGATTCTTGTCTTGTGTTTTAGTACATTACATGAGTTGTGAATCTACAGGAAAATCTACATGGTATCAGAGCTATATTTGTAGAAATTTCTACATGGTATTGAAGCTAGATTCGTAAAAATATTTACATGGTATCAGAGTTGAATATGGTATACTAGAGGAGATTTTGAAGTTTTGAGTTTTGGGTTACAGGTGAAATTCAGGTTTGCAATACATATTGCAATACATACTTCAGGATTGACATATGGTGTTCTATGGTTTGAGGCTCGAGTATGCCTTGGAAGGAAACTTGAATTATATAGCCTGAAAGGACATAATGGAGGTTTTAATGGAGGATAATGGCTTGAAGTAATTCATTGATCAAGGCATTCCTATGCCAGTAGCATCAGATGCACAGAATCTGGTTGAATGGAAGAAGTGTGTGGTGAAGGCGAGGCAAATAATCCTTTAGGGAGTTCGAGACCACATTGTCTCGAGTTTCCATGGGAAGGAAACTCTGTATGCTATGTGGAAAGAATTGACGAACCTATTCCAGAATAGTAGTGACCATAGGAAGTTGGCACTAAAAGACAAATTTTGAAAAATCAAGATCGAGAAAGGCGAGACCATTCCAAAATACTTGGCCAAGTTCACTCACTGTTGTGATGAACTTGGAAGTGTTGGAATAACCATTTTTGAGGATGATATGGTGAGCCTAGCTCTCCTAGGCCTTCCCAATATTTTGAATAGCTATTAGGACTCTATTAATGGGAGGGAGAAATTGCTAGATTGAGAATGATTGTGGTCAAATTTGATGCAAGAGGAGATCAGAAGGAACACCAAATATGGTTCCTCCTTAAAGACTGATGATGAGGAAAAATTTGCCTTAGCGGGTAAGGAAAGAAAAGGGAAATGGAAGGTGTCACATTCCAAATAAATTTCTTTCCATGGAGGTAAGAAGAAATACATGATGAAATTTAAGTGCTTTCATTGTCACGAGTTGGGCCATTTTGCTACAAATTTTTCACTCAAGAAATCCAAGAAGAAGTCCTCAGGAGGAGTAGTGGGTGAGGCTTTGGCCTCTCAATTCGAATTGGAATTTACTCTCATTACATGAATGGTGTCATCAATGATGGGTAGTGTATGGTACCTTGACAGTGGAGATTCATTCCACATGATTGGTGACAAGGAGTTTTTTAGTGACTTGGAGGAGAAAGATCTCCATATGCATATCGATATGGGTGACGACGGAAGGTATAATACTACTGGATTGGGCACAGTTACTTTTCAGAGGCAGCAGGGTGCTCCTCTCACCTTGAGGGATATTATGTATGTTCCCGGGTCGAAGAAGAACTTAGTATCAATCACCATGCTTGAGGATAGAGATTATGATGTGATTTTCTCGAAAGGAAAGGTGTTCCCTCGACACATAGCCATGGGTCAATTAAAGAAGATACGAATTCAAGTTAAGAATCTCTATAAACTGGAGGTAGAGGATTGTGCTTCTTTGAGCACAAAAGTAGAGAAGGTGCAAAGACGAGATGTTAGTGAGTTGTGGCACAAGCGATTAGGCCACTCGCATCATGGGGCTTTAAAAATCATGCAACAGATCTCTATTGGTCTTTCCAAAGTTACATCAGAGCAATTCGATACATGCAAGGGGTGTACTTTGGGAAAATACACCAAATATTCCTTTCACGATAAAGACAGTTGAGCAGAGGTGATACTAGAGTGAGTCCATTCAAATGTGTGTGGACCATTCTCAACAACGTCCACGGCCAAACACAGGTATTATGTTATATTTGTTGACGAATTTTATCGTAAATGTTGGATATTTTTCATGCAGAAGAAGGATCAAAATTTCACAAAATTTTGTGAATTTAAAGCATTGGTTGAGAAAGAGTCTGGCAAGAAGTTTAAAGCTCTGAGAAGTGATAACAATGATGAGTATGTCTCAAATAAGTTCAAGAACTTTTGTGCAACAGAAGGGTTTAAATGAGAGTTGACAGCACCCCATAACCCACATCATAATGGGGTGGCCGAGAGGAAGAACATGAACATTGTAGGGGCAACACGAGCAATGTTGCATGATTAGGGCCTACCACTACACTTGTGGGCTAAGGCATGCAACACAGTGGTTTATTTACAGAACTGCAACCTGCATCAGATTCTTGGGATGAAGACACCAAAGGAGGCTTATTCCAGTAAGAGACCAGATGTTGGTCACTTCAAGATTTTTCGGTCATCAGTATATTGTCATGTGACCAAATATGCATGGAAGAAGCTTGCGACAACATTAGAGTTGGGGATAATTGTCGGGTACACAGATACACCTCACAACTATTGGGTGTAATTGTTCACCAACGGGATGATAGTGGTTCGCAGGGATGTCAGATTAGATGAGGAGAAGGCCACTTAATTTTCCCTTGAGAGGGAGCTTGAGCTACATATAGTTGAGGAGATTCTAGATAATAAGGTTAAGAAGCCTAAAATTGATGTGGAGAAGCCATATGTAGAGGATCCGAGAGTGGAGACATCCACTCAGGTAGAGTCTTCCAGAGATGGGAGAAAGCACACCAGAGTGGTTGACAGGTTATTGCATGATGCACGAGAGAATGTCGGGGTGCCCACATCTCAGCATAGGTAGAGGAGGTCACCTGAAAAGTACATTGGATACATGGCTCTTATTTGCGGATGTGTTGAGACATAGGCATCTTCCTTTGAGGAAGCAGTGTAGCAACCAGTTTGGGTTGATGCCATGGTGGAGGAGTATGACTCCATAGTTCATAACAGTGTTTGGGACGTGGTTCTGAGACCGGAGGATAATTCATTGGTGAGCTCTCGGTGGCTTTATAAGTTAAAGCAAGTTGCAGATGGTAGTGTGGAGAAGCATAAGCCTGGGTTTATGGCAAGTGGCTTTTCACAGGTAGAGGGGATTGACTCTGATGAGACATTTGTTGTTGTTGCAAGGTACTCATAGACCAGATCTATATTGGCACTATCAACACAAATGGGTTGGAAGATTCAGATGGATGTAGACAACCTTCCTTAATGGCATGATTGAGGAAGAGGTGTACAAAGAGTAGCGTGAAGGTTTTGAGACCTTCAACGTGAGTCACATATGTGTCAACGCAAGAGGGCGTTGTATGGGCTAAAGCAAGCACCCTTTTCTTGGTACACTAGGATTGATAGCTACTTCACCGAGTTCGACTTCACCAATAGTGAAGCGAATGCGAATCTGTACCACATAGTGGTGGAAAGTAAATTGTTGATCATTGTGTTATATGTTGGCAATTTTATTTTGACAGGTGATGATTAGTTGATCAAGTATGGCAAGGAGGACATTGCAAGAGAGTTTGAGATAAAGGACATGGAGCTCATGCATTACTTTCTGGGCATGGAAGTATGGCAGGGTGATGGGGAACTAGTTGTGTCTCACGGAAATTATGCCAATGAGATACTCAGGAGGTTTTGCATGGAGAATAGCAAACCCATGGAGACTCCTCTTGCAGATAACTATAGGAAGGAGGATGCTACTTCAAGGGAAGTAGTGGAAGCTACTGGTTACAGGTAGCTTGTGGGTTCACTCATGTGCTTGGTGAACATAGGACCAGATATTTTCTATGAATCTAAGTAGCTTAGTCAAGCAATGGTTAGGCTTACTAAGTTGTATTGGAAGGCGGAAAATCATGTGTTGAGATACCTCAAGGGCACTACTCAGTATGGATTGTGGTATAGACGAATAGAGGGAATGAAGCTCCAAGGCTTCACTGATGTAGATTGGGTAGGGATTCCATCCGACAGGAAGAGAACATCAAGAGGGATCTTTAGTATTGGGTCAGCAACAGTTTCTTGGTACAACAGGAAACAAAGATTGGTTTCACTCAGTTCGAAAGAGGCAGAGTACATGGCTACAAGTCAAGTAGCATGTGAGGTCATCTGGATGAGGAAGATTTTGGCTGGTTTGTTTGGTCAGCAAATGGATCCAACTGTGATTTACTACGATAATCAGAGTTGTATTAAACTCTCTAAAAATCTAGTTTTTCACGATCGGTCCAAGAATATTGATATCTGATATCATCATCTGCGAGATTGTGTATTGAGGCGTATTATGTTGTTGGAGGGTGCCCCCACGAAGGAGCAAGATGTTGACATTTTGACAAAGGCATTGTTAATATGTAAATTCGAGTTTCACAGAGATAGGATCGGGGTAGCTGATAATCCATTTCTTGTTGAGAGGGAGTGTTGAGAAATGGCAACAAGAAATTCCAATTTATTTTGTCCTTGAATTAAACTGTGAATGAACATCGAATTTTATTCTCATAGCAACTTGTAAATAGTTAATTAACTTAATTAGCATAGGAATTTCGAGTTGGGAGTCTTTCTGTAGTCATGTATATGTTCTCCCTAAATTTTAGGGCTCCATGATGAGTTTATTTGAATTGTAATTAGATAGCTCAGTTTGACCGAGTTATAGATAGTTAAACCAGTTCTAACTGTTTGTGGAACTATAGAGGTCTAGTAGTGAATTGGTGCACTGGTGCATCCCCAGTGCTACTCTAGCTAACTAAAGATTCCCTCATGAGAAACTCATGCATGTCAGTTCAGAGAAAGACCCAGTTGAGACTAGAGTGCAGGGACAGTGTACTATCAGTTGTAGAATGGTCCAAGTTGTAAAGATCATGCATGCAATCAAAAGAGGACCTAGTTTTGGATTGTGTAGTTATGGAAGAAGGAATTCCCAATTAAATATGGGCTATTCCTCGCAAGAATTGTGCAAGGAAATAAGGGCTCAACAGGCATCAGAAATTGGCTAAGTGTTGGTTAGTGTGGGCTTATGAAGCAGAGAGTTGATCATACTTGTGCGGAATTGTTCTTATGAGAACAAGATTTGGATTATCACTCAAATTCTTATTAATGCAATAGATAGTCAGGGTTTTGAGTAGTGGATTTCCCCAGAGAAACAATTGTGTTATGTGTCTTTTATTATCTTCCTCTTGTCAATTATTGTTTTCACCGATCATTGGTTTCCATTGTTTAAAGACTGGAATAGATTTTTGTCTTGTGTTTTAGTACATTACACGAGTTGTGAATCTATAGGAAAATCTACAATTTATTTGCAAATCAGGAGTCATCACAAGATTCTTGGCATGAGTACACCAGAGGAAGATTTTTTAGGGAAGAAACTAGATGTGTCACACTTCAAGATCTTTGGATCATCAGTTTACTGTCATGTTTCCAAGGATGCAAGGAAAATGTTAGAGCCTAAAAATCAGTTGGGTATATTTGTGGGGTACACTAATACACCTCACAACTTCGTGTGTACTTGCCATGTCTCAAGATGACAGTTGTCAGGAGATATGTGAATTTTAATAACGAGAAGGAAATGAGGTGTTCCCTTAAGAGGGAACTTCAGTTGCATTCAAAGTAGGAGCTTTTGGCTCCAAAAGAGGAACCTCGAGAATTTGTGGAGAAACCACAAGCAGAGGTAGAGAGAGTGGAGACTTCCATTCAAGAAGAGACATACAAAGATGGAAGGAAGCGCACCAAATAAGTTAACAGATTATTGCATGATGTTAGAGAGAATGTGGTGGCACCCACATCGCAGCACAGGTAGAGGAGGTTACCATATCGATACACTGGCTACATGGCTCTGATGAGTGATCTTATAGAGATTGAGCTATCCTCATTCGAGGAAGCGGTATAGCAACTAGTACGGGTTGATACCATGGTAGAGGCGGATGACTCCATTATCAGAAACAGTGTTTGGGAAGTGGTCCCAAGACCATAGGAAAAGTCAGTGGTAGGTTCTAGGTGGAGGGAATTCACTATGAGCACACCTTTGATCCAATTGCAAGGTACTCTTAAATTAGATCAATTCTAGCTCTTGCAGCGCAGATGGGATGGAAGATACATTAGATGGATGTGAAGGCAACATTTCTCAATGGAGTGATTGAGGAAGAGGTGTACATTGAGAAGCCAGAAATATTTGAGACCTTTGAAAGAGAGTCACATGTGTGCAGACTCAAGTGAGCATTGTGTGGATTGAAACAAGCACCCTGTGCTTGGTACACCAGGATCAACGGTTATCTCACCGGGTTGGGCTTCACCAAAAGTGAAGCAGATGAAAACCTTTACCATATTTTTGTTGAAGGTAAATTATTGATTATATTATTATATGTCGGTGATTTAATTTTAACTGGTGATGAGAAGTTAATCAAGTATTGCAAAGAGGATTTTGCAAGAGAATTTGAGATGAAGGTCCTGGGGTTCATGCATTATTTCCTTGGTATGGAAGTATGGCAAGGAGATGGGGAATTGTTTGTCTCTCATGGAAAGTATGCCAATGAGATACTAAAGAAGTTACACATGGAGAGCAACAAACCCATGGAGACTCCTCTAGAAGGGAATTGGAGGAAGAAAGATGCTACTTTAGGTGAAGTAGTGGAGGCTACTATCTATAGGCAGCTTGTGAGTTCACTTATGTATTTAGTGAACACACGAATGTACATGTGTTATGCAGTTAACCAGCTTAGTCAAGCTATGGTTAAGCCAACCAAACTATATTGGAAGGCAACAAAGCATGTGTTGATATACCTCAAAGGCACCACTCAGTTTCGTCTTTGGTACATGTAGACAAAGGGAGTGAAGCTGCAAGGCTTCACAAATGTAGATTGGGCGAGTAGTCCATCAGACAAGAAGAGCACATCAGGAGGAATTTTCAGTGTTAGTTCAACAACGGTTTCTTGGTACAACTGGAAGCGGTGATCTTGTTTCACTCATTTCAACAGAAGCATAGTACATGGCTGTTATCCAAGCATCATGTAAGGCTATCTGGATGAGAAAGATCCTTGTTGGGTTATTTGGTCAGATGATGGATCCATAATGATTTACTGTGACAACCAGAGTTGTATCAAAATATCTAAGAATCCAATTTTTTATGATCGATCAAAGCATATCGACATCCAGTATCACCATCTATAAGATTGTGTGCAAAGGAGAATCATGTTCTTGGAGTACATTCATGCAGAGGAACGAGATGCAAATGAGAATTCGAGTTCCATAGAGGCAGGATCAGGGTAGCAGATAATCCCTTTCTTGTTGAGAGGGAGTGTTGAAAACGTAGTAAGAAATTCCTAGTTTATTTTTCCCTTGAATTAAATTAGGAGAAAATCGAATTCCACATTACAAGACAACTTGAATGAGTTAACTGAGTTGTTATCACTCAATTAGCTTAGTTAAATTGAGTTGAGAGATTTTCCTGAGTTGTGTACAATGATTCCTAAATTTTAGGAGCCTAGGTTGAGTTAATTTCAGTTGTAGCAATTTAATTCAGTTAAATTGAGTTAAGGTCAGTTAAACTAGTTCCAACTGTTGGAGGAACTAGTAGGAGGTATAGCAGTGGGTGCAACTCCAGTGCAACCAGTTAGTTGATCAATCAACCTTAATTAACTCATGCATGCATGAAATTCAAGTCACCCAGTTGAGATTGGAGTTCAAGGGCAGTGTACTATTAGTTGTATACAATTCCAAGTTGTACAGGTGGTGCATGCATTCATAGAAAGGGATTGCGAAATTATAATTTGGAATTTCCCTAAATAAAAGGGGGTTAATTCCTTGAGGAACATTGCAAGGAAATAGGGACTTGGACAGGCTTGGATTGGGTTAAGTATTGACCAGAGCTTGTCTAGGAAGTAGTGAGATAGATTATACTAGTGCAAAGGTTGTTCAGGCTTAAGCAAGCATTGTATTTCTTCTCTATTTTCTGACTAATGCAATATAGATGGGAAGGGGTTTTGAGCAGTTTCTTTCCCCTTAGATAAATATCTGAGCATATGTGATTGAATCTTGTCTCGTGTTTATGTTGTGATTTATCAATCGTTTAATTGTTCCCGTTGATGACTAGAGTAGATTCAAGTATTTTGTTTTAGAAAATTACATAAGTATTTTGAATCTACGAGGAATTTGTACATAAATTTGAATATACATTTCAAAATAACCATTGATTTCACTTACGGCCTCGAAACCACCTCCCATTCATTGTTCTTCATGATGGATTCGTATTCTTCCACTACTGCATCAACCCAAACTAGTTGCTCAACTACTTCATCAAAAGAGGATGGCCCAGTCTCTACAAGCTTAGTCATTAGAGCCATGTAGTCAATGAACCTCTCAGGTGACCTCCCTTCCCTATGCAAATTTTTAAGTAGATCCCACATTATCCCTCGCATCCTGCACCAATCTATCTGCTTCTCTAGTTCTCTTTCTACCTTATCTGGATGGTTCTACTTGAGTAGATGTCTCCACTCCACCTCCTTTATTCTCCTCCATTTGCGGTTGCTCCACAACCTCTTGAGGCTCCTCTTTTGGAGCTAAAAGATATTCTTTTGATGGGATTTGAAGGTCCCTCTCAAGAGAGCATCTCATTGTTTTCTCCTCATCAAACTTTAAATCCCTTCACACAACTATCACTCTGAGGGAAGGTAACTACACCCAATAATTGTGTGGAGTTTTGGTGTAACCCACAAAAAATCCCAACTCTCTTGTTGGCTCAATTTTCTTCCTTGAATCTTTCGAGACATGGTAGTAAATAGAGGCTCCAAAAATTATAAAATGATACACATGTATCTTTCTCCCTAAGAAGCCCTCCTCTGGTGTAATTGTACCAAGAATCGGATGAGGACTCTTGTTTTGCAAGTAGACTGTTGTGTTACATGCCTCTACCCATAAATGTAGTGGCAGGCCTCAGTCATGTAGCATAGCCCTCACAACTCCCACGATGCTTTGATTTTTTCTCTCAACTACACCATTATGTTGTGGTTTGTGGGGAGACTTCAATTCTCTCTGAATTCCTTATTTTCCATAAAAGTCCTTAAAGTCATTCGAAACATACTCACCTCCATTGTCGCTCTTGAGAGCCTTCACCTTCTTGTTGGTCTCTTTCTCAACTAGTGCCTTGAATTGTACAAATTTTGAGAATGTCTCATCCTTCTTCCACATGAATAAGATCCAACACTTTCTTGAGAAATCATCAATAAAAATAGCAAAGTATTTATGTCTAGAAATGGAGGCTATCGAGAAGGGTCCACAAACGTCGGAGTGGACTCTCTCCAGGACTGCATTTGTTTTTTGTCTCAATCATGGAATGTGGATTTTACATACTTCCCCAAGGTAAAAATATTGCAAACATCATGCTACTCAAGTGATCCTTTAGGGAGGCCAGTGGTTATTTTCTACATAACTATAAGGTTGTCATGGTGCAATTAACCAAGTCTTTTGTGTTAGAGTTCACCAACCCTCGACTCTGCACTTTCTATGTCTTTCTGCTTAATGTAGCGTAATCTTTCACATAAAGTTTGTACAAGTTATTCACATGAACCTTGATTTGCTTCACCTACCCAGTACCTATGTCTCTCAGAAATTCTTTCCCTTTACTGAAGATTGTATCATAGTCATGGTCTTCTAGAACTACTACAGAGATGAGATTCTTCTTCATGCCTAGTATAAACATGACATATTTGAGGCAAGGAGGGGATCCCAACACCCTCTCAAAGGTTACTGTATCAATCCTAGTAGCACTGTACCTTATGTCATCCCCAAGCTTAATATGAATCTAGATATCTTTCTCCTTGAGGTCACTGAAAAACTCTCTACACTTTGTCATGTGGAACAAGGCACTTGAGTCCAAGCATGACACACTCCCCATCATCGTGTTGGCCATGAATGCGATCAGGGTGAATTCTAACTCAAACTGTGAACCCAATTTTTCACCAGATGCTCCTCCTAAGTTCTTCTTGCTACACTTTTTGTCTGGACACTTTGTAGCATAGTGCCTGAATTCATGGAAATTGAAGCATTTTATTTTGGACAAGTCTTTATTCTTGCCCCCTTTGCTGGAATCTATTTGGTTTGAAATTTCTTCCATTTTCCCTTTTTTCCCTTCCCAAGAAATGCAAATTTCTCTTCATCCTCTCCCTTGGATGAACCTCCATCTCTCGTATTTCACCTAATTTCTTCTTGTACCAAATTAGACCATAAGTGTTCCCATTTCGGTAATTTTTCCCTTTCATTCAAAGAGTCTTGGTAGTTGTGCTAGGATTTTGGAAGGCCTAAAAGAGCTAGGCTCACCAAGTCATATTCTAAAACATTCGCACCAACCCCTCCAAGCTCATCCCAAGCTTGTGTAAATCTGGAGAGATACTGTGGAATAGTATCATTTTTATGCATCTTAATGTTTTGAAGTTTGTCTTTCGGGGCCAATTTTCTATAGTCACTATCATTTTCAAATAGCTCAATCAGTGCCTTCCACATGGAAAATGGTGTCTCCCTGTCATGGATATTTGAGACAATGTGGTCTCTAACTCCCTCCAGGATTATTATCCTCACCTTGGCTACATCTTTCTTTCATTGGGCTACGTTATGGGCATCAATTGATCCTGGTTTTGGAATATTTGTCTTCACATAATCTAGTATTCCATTGTCATCAAGCATTTCCTCCATGTGATCCTTCTAGGTGATGAAATTTGAGTTGCCTTCCAAGGAATAATCTAATCTCAATCCGTTGAAGGCCATTCTCCTAACTCTAAGGAAATCCTCCTACAGTGAAGCTGCGAATTCGAACCTCTTGAGGAACAACTTCGAAATTATTTTTCTAATGTGAATCATGCTCTGATACCATGTAGAAATTTGATAGAATTGCAAGTACTCAAGAAATTTAATCTAAAATCAAGAGACATAATTCTACTCTACTGACATGCGGAATGAAATTCACAATTTCGAACAACATGCTTAGACATGCTGTTATAGATCTGACCCAGAAATATATGATAATATAAATAAACCCAAGAATAAAAAGATCTGAATATAGATAGAAATGATTCACTTTATTGATCAAAACCTTTAAGGTAGGGCAACACCATACATTCACTCCTTAAGGAAGGAGAACACTCCACAAGCCATATGCCTGTTCCTACAATAATCCTTGACACCCCTCAATGTGGAGTCTCTAGCCTCTATATAGGTCTCATACATATAATACCATGGGTCATTACCATGGTTCCCTCAATACCATCT
The DNA here is from genome assembly GCA_000404065.3 of Pinus taeda. Lineage (NCBI taxonomy): Eukaryota > Viridiplantae > Streptophyta > Pinopsida > Pinales > Pinaceae > Pinus > Pinus taeda. The sequence goes on from APFE030756755.1 coordinate 352,021, forward strand.
ATCTAATACCATGGGCCCATTACATTATTACTAACTACTTGTGTTCCCTTACATGATACGGGTTAACCACCTAATTTATTACTATGGCCCATCCCATTATTACATTATTCCCTTGGGTACCTCCCTTTGTACCCCATATTATCCCCCCTAGGTATATAACATTCCACCCCCCTTAACATGTTATGTCTCCGAAACATGGGAAGAATACAAATAATAAGATCTACTCAAAAGAGTAGTCCACTGGTACCATGCACGTGGATCTAGCCATCCAAGAGAAAGGTGAACCCTCGATCTCGCTGGTGCCTCGCTCGCTTGAGATGGAAGTTGACCGTGGCAGCTCTTCTAGGTTGATGTGTAGTAGGTGGATCTTCGCTCCTCTCTATCTATCATGCAAGGGTTGTTATCCTTGTGGCTAATTGGTTGCCATCTTGTTGTTTGTTTTCTTGCGGGGTGATGTGGGTGATGATATGTTCAAGTTTTAACCCAAGGTGTATTTTTCTTTAATTCACCCTGTTGTGGTGTCTTATCTTCCAATATTACTTCAACCACTGAGCCCTCATCTGATGTATCAATACTTGTAACCTTTTCTGCTTCCACCTCTATTTTTGTTTCATTATCAACCATCAAAGGCTCATCATCTGATGTGTAAGTGTCATTAGAGCTTTGTGCTTCTACCTCCATAGTCTCTGCTTGGGTCTTAATGGAAATATCCTGCAATGTAATTTTCTTATTTTTATACCAGAGCTTCAGGAATTTCTTCTACACATTAATATTGATAGTACCCACAGATTTCATCCAAGGATATCCCAAAACAACATCCATGTTATCCATATCTGAAGTATAAAAGTCACAATGCAATACATATTTATCCATAGAAAGCTTCAAATTTTTATAAACTTGAACATCCTCATTATCAACCTGTATGTAATTTGCTAGAACTTGCAGTTTTTTGCCAAATTAACATTGATAAAATTATGCTTGCAACTAGGATTTATAGATACAATGATCTTCTCCTTCTGAATCAATCCATGAACCTGCAATAAGGAGACACCCGTAGAAAATACCCCCTTATGTGTCTCATTCTCCTTTTTTCTAGCCCGAGACCATTTGTCTAAAAGGACTCTTTCAAATTCTGCATCTGAAAGTTTGGACAACTACTTGTCATCAAGTGAGAAATACCATTTGTAAGCCTCATCTCTAAAATTAAGCCACACTGAATCCTTCCAATTTTTTTCCCATACTGACTTAGTTTTTTTAATGTATTCTTCAATAGTAGGACCATTATCTTTTCCTGTAAAACATAGAACCGCCATGAAGAGGGTTTTGAAAAAAAATCACTTACTTGGCGAAAATTTGAAATGGCCACAATTCCGTCAATATTGCTTAGAATCCCTATTATGACCTGTTTTTGGAAATGGAACAACCATTTTTCATTTGCCCATGTGATAGAAATCCTGATCCGGCCATTGGAATTTCAGATCTGCGCTGCAACTCTCCCGTCGTCACCCAAAAATTCTGAAAAAAACGCTGATTTTAAATCAGCGATATCTCCCTCATCCGAACTCTGATTCAACTAATTTTTTTTTTGAAATTGAGTATTTTTTCACAAAGAATCCAGGTCTGTGATTATATTTTACATATCTTGCACCAAGACGTCTAGATCTGTGCCGCAAACTTGCTGCCCTAAAAATTTGTCTACAACACCACTGATTTTTAGATCAGCGATATTTCCTTCATTCAGACTCCGATTCAGCCGATTTTTTTTTTGAAATTGGGTATTTTTTCACAAAGAATCCATATCTACAATTATATTTTACAAATATTACACCAAGACGTCCAGATATGTGCCGTAAACTTGATGCCCAAAAAATTGTCTACAACACCACTGATTTTTAGATCAGCGATATCTTCTTCATCCGGACTCCGATTTAGCCGATTTTTTTTTGAAATCGGGTATTTTTTTAGAAAGAATCCAGATCTGCAATTAGATTTTGCATATTTTTCTCCAAAATGTACAGATCGGATCTCCCGAAATCCTGCAAAAAATTTAAAAAAAAAAACTCCACTTTTTTGCCCAAGAAAGTGTTCTCATACCACTTGTTACAGATCTGACCCAAAAATATATGATAATATAAATAAACCCAAGAATAACAAGATCTGAATATAGATAGAAATGATTCACTTTATTGATCAAAACCCTTAAGGTAGGGCAACACCATACATTCACTCCTTAAGGAAGGAGAACACTCCACAAGCCATATGCTTGTTCCTACAATAATCCTTGACACCCCTTAATGTGGAGTCTCTAGCCTCTATATAGGCCTCATACATATAATACCATGGGTCATTACCATGGTTCCCTCAATACCATCTGTCTAATACCATGGGCCCATTACATTATTACTAACTACTTGTGGTCCCTTACATGATACGGGTTAACCACCTAATTTATTACTATGGCCCATCCCATTATTACATTATTCCCTTGGGTACCTCCCTTTTTACCCCATATTATCCCCCCTAGGTATATAACACATGGAATAAGAAAAAACACAAATACATAATGATTTCTAGGGGGATGCAACTCGGAAAAACCCCTTAAGCCTATTTGCATTAGTCAAATAATTGAGAAACAGTTACAATTTCTAGCTCCAACCCTGAGCTCAACCTACAAAAGAATAACTATTCTCCTGTGCATTAATGAACAATATTTGGCGAGTACTTAGCCAATTATCTTTTCACCAAGGCCCCTATTTCCTTGCGCAAATCCTGAGGAAATTAACCCCTATTCTTTAGGAATTTCCTCCAAATTTATTGTGAAATTCGCAAGGATTGATCACTGCTTGCATGCAACACCTTTACACTCAACACTAATCCACGATTGTTGTTACACTGCCTTGGAATCTCCACCATAGTTGAGAAATTTTAATTCCTTGCATGCATGAACTATTTTTGGTTGATTGATGAGTTAACTAGGTGATCTCTTACTTAGACTATTGTCCCACTACACAATTGACCTCCAACTAGTGCTATTAACTATTAGAACTAGTTTAACTGAGTACAACTAGAAATAACTAAACTCGATTAATATAAATTATCAATAACACATTCATAACTAAACTCCAAGCCCTATAACTTGAATTTACTAAGCTAACTGAGTGAAAAGAGCCATGCCACCTCAGTTAACTACCTCCAAGTTATATGTTGATGTAGAAATTTCGAATTTTCTCAACCTGACCAAGGCTAAATAAAATTGAGCCTTTCTTGCTACACTTCTCAACACTTCCTCTTAGAAATAAAGGGATTATCAACCACCCATATCCTGCACCTATGGAATTCAAACTTCCTCATTTACAAAGCCTTTTTCAAGATGTCATCATCTTGTTCCTCAGTCAAAATGTATTATAGAAACATAATCCTCCTTTATACACAGTCCCGTAATTGATGATACCAGATATATATATATATTCTTGTATCGATCATGAAATATAGGATTCTCAAAGAGCTTAATGCAACTTTGATTATCACAATAGATAATAGTTGGATCCATCTCCTGACCAAACAATCCCACAAGTATCTTTCTCATCAAAATCGCCTCACATGTTGCTTGACTTGCAGCCATATTCAACTTCTATTGAGATGAGTGCCACAGACCTTTGCATCCTGTTGTACCAGGAAATTTATACAAACACAACAATGAAAATTACATTGATGTACTCTTTTGGGTTGACAGACTCCCTATCCAGTCTGCATTTATGAATCCATGTGGCTTCACTCCCTTTATCTATCTGTACCATAATCTATACTTGGTAGTGCCTCTGAGGTACCATAAAGCATGCTTTGTTGCCTTCCAATACAATTTGGTCAGCCTAGCCATAGCTTGGCTCAACTGGTTGACTACATAGCACATGTTTGGTTATGTGTTCAGAAGATACATTAGTTAACCCACTAGCTTCCAATAAATGGTAGCATCAACCTCTTCACCTGAAGTTGCATTTGCCTTCCTCTAGTTGGTCGTTGGAGGTGTCTCCATGGGCTTACAACTCTCCATGTGAAATCTCTGTAGTATCTCAGTGGCATATTTTCCTTGAGATACAAATAATTCCCCATCGCATTGCCATACTTCCATCTTGAGGAAGTAGCGTATGAGACCCATGTCTTTCATCTCAAATTCCTTTGCAAGGTCCTCCTTGCAAGAGTTGATGAGTTTCTCATCACATGTTAATATTAAATCATCAACATATAAAACAATGATAAGAAATTTACCTTCTTCCAAAATATGATAGAGGTTCACATCTGCTTCACTTTTGATGAAGCCCAATCCAGTGAGATAACTATCAATCTAAGTGTACCAAACTCAGGGTGCTTTTTTGAGACCGTACAATGGTTGTCTGAGTCTGCACACATGAGTCTCCTGATCAAATATCTCAAAATTATATGGTTTCTCTATGTACACTTCTTCCTCAATAACACCATTGAGAAATGTTGTTTTTACATCCATATGGTGGATCTTCCACCCCATCTGCACAGCCAGTGCAAGAATTGATACATTGGATGAATACCTTGCTATGGGAGAAAAGATTTCCTCATATTCAACTTCCTCAACTTGAGAGAATCCTTTGGACACAAATTTGGGATTATACTTCTCTATGCTTCCATCTACTATATGCTTGACTTTGAAGATCCATTTCAAACCAACCATTTATTTCGCTTATGGCCTCAACACCACCTCCCATACATTGTTCTTTGTGATTGATTCATATTCTTCCACCATTGCATCGACCCACATTAGTTTCTCAACTACTACATCAAAAGAGGATGGCTCAGTCTCTACAATCTTAGTCATTAGATCTATGTAGCCAGTGTACCTCTCATGTGATCTCCTTTTTTTGCACAAATTTGAAGTAGGTCCCACATTTTCCCTCACATCCTACACCAATCTATCAGCTTCTTTGGTTCTCTTTCTACCTTCTCTAGATGGTTCTACTTGAGTGGATATCTCCACTTTGCCTCCTCTCTGCTCCTACATTTGTGGATGATCCACAACTTCCTAATGGTCCTCCTTTGGAGCTAAGAGCCCCTCTTATGAGGGGATTTGAAGCTCCATCTCAAGAGAGCATCTTGTTGCTTTCTCCTCATAAAAATTTACATTCCTTTTCACAACTGTCATTCTGAGGGATGGTAAGTACACCTGATAATTGTGTGGAGTTTTAGTGTAACCCAAAAAACCTCCCAACTCTGTGTTTGGCTCAAGTTTCTTCCTTGAATCTTTGGAAACGTGGCAGTAAAAAAGGCTCCAAAAATTTTGAAATGAGACACATCCAGCTTTCTCCTCGATAATGCCTCCTTCGGTGTGATCATACCAAGAATTCGATGAGGACTCTATTTCTGTATGTAGATTGTTGTGTTACATCCCTTTGCACCACAAATGCAGTGGCAAGCCTTGGTCATGTATCATATCTCTCATAGCTCCCACAATGCTCTGTTTCTTTCCCTCAACTACCCCATTTTTTTGTGGGTTGTTGGGTGATGTCAATTCTCTTTGAATACCTTCTTTGGCACAAAATTCCTTGAATTCATTCGAAACATATCACCTCCATTGTCACTCTTGATAGCCTTCACCTTCTTGTTGGTCTCTTTCTCAACTAGTGCCTTGAATTCTACAAATTTTGAGAATGTGTCATCCTTCTTTCGCGTGAAGAAGATCCAACACTTTCTTGAGAAATCATCAATAAAAATAACATAGTATTTATGTATGGTAGTGGAGGATGTCGAGAAGGGTCCACAAACATCATAATGGACTCTCTCCAAGATGACATTTTCTTTGTTGTCTTGATCATGGAATGCGTATTTTACATACTTCTTGTTTGGTCAATTCAGAGTGTCCTAAATTGCTGTATTAATTGTCAATCTGGGAGTCGTAAACTGTTGAAGTGCAACGCACTATATGTGCAAGATAACCTATTTCTTAATTTTTTGTTGTTTTTGAGTTTTTGTTTTGTTTTGGGTTTATTTCTGTTAATTCCCTGATGTGAGATGGAAATTCTAAAAGACAAGTTATGATATAAATGTTCAAGGCAATGATGTCCTTTAAAATGATTTTCAAAACTTCAAACTTTAAAAAAAAAGTTTTAAAACATGCAATGATGAAACTAATTCCTGAAAGAGAGTGAAAATGTGCCACTATTCTAATTAAACAATAGTGAGCTAGTGACCATGAAACCCAGTATCCTTGTTGCCATGAAAATATAAGAAAAACTGAACTCAAAGAAATCCAAGAATTGCAAGCAAAGTAAACTAAAATCACATTACATCAACTTATATTCTGACCCCTCACCATTCGACTCGCTCTGGCTTTAGGAGGTAATCATAAACAACTTGAGCAATCTGATATCTAATTTGTAGAAAATAAAACTAATATAAAACTACACACTCATACTTCAATCCCTCACCATTCGACTCGCTCTGGCTTTAGGAGGTAACTGAGAATGACATGAGAAATTCAATAACTAACTTGCAGAAAAATAAACTAATATCAAACTACTCATTCATACTTCAATCCCTCACCATTCGACTCGCTCTGGCTTTAGGAGGTAACTAAAAATGACATGAGTAATTTAATATCTATCTTGCAGAAGAGTAAATGAGCAAAACTGAAATAAATAACATAATGCTGGAACTAAAAACTAAAGGAAATGAATCAGTAGAAGGACAAGAATAATTCCATGTCATTAGTCATTAGAAAACTATGTGCAAATGCCCAGGCTACCTATTGTAATCTGAAA